>PJEM01008178.1:0-85882 GCA_004023845.1 Helogale parvula | reverse complement strand
TCTTACACCATACACAAAAATAAACTCAAAATGGCTGAAGGACCTGAATGTGAGACAGGAAACCATCAACACCCTTGAGGAGAAAGTAGGAAACAACCTCCTTGACCTCAACTGCAGCAATTTCCTACTCAACACATCCTCAAAGGCAAGGGAAATCAAAGCAAAACTGAACTCTTGGGACCTCGTCAAGATAAAAAGCTTCTGCAAGGCAAAGGAAACAATCAAGAAAACTAATAGGCAACTAAAGGAATGGGAAAAGATAGTTGCAAATGACCTATCAGATAAAGGGCTAATATCCAAAATCTACAAGGAACTCCCCAAACTCCACACCCAGAAAACAAATAACCCAGTGAAGAAATGGGCAGAAGACATGAACAGACACTTCTCCAAAGAGGACATCCAGATGGCCTACAGGCACATGAAATGATGCTCAGCATCACTCATCATCAGGGAAACCCAAATCAAAACCACACTGAGATACCACCTCACGCCAGTCAGAGTGGCTAAAATGAACAAATCAAGAGACTATAGATGCTGGTGAGGATGTGGAGAGACAGGCACCCTCCTACACTGTTGGTGGGAATGTAAACTGGTGCAGCCGCTCTGGAAAACAGTGTGGAGGTTCCTCAAAAAACTATCCATAGAACTCCCTTTTGACCCAGCAATAGCACTGCTAGGGATTTACCCAAGGGATACAGAAGTGCTGATGCATAGGGGCACATGGACCCCAATGTTTATAGCAGCACTTTCAACAATAGCCAAAACATGGAAAGAGCCTAAATGTCCATCACCTGATGAGTGGATCAAGAAAATGTGGTGTATATATATACAATGGAGTATTACATGGCAATGAGAAAGAATGAAATCTGGCCATTGGTAGGAAAGTGGATGGACCTTGAGGATGTCATGCTAAGCGAAATAAGTCAGGCAGAGAAGGACAAATACCATATGTTTGCACTCATAGGTCTAACAGGAGAACAAGAAAAACGTAATGGAGGACCAGGGGGAGGGGAAAGGGAGATTGAGTTGGGGAGAGAGAGGGACGCCAAACCTGAGAGACTATTGAATATAAAAAATGAACAGAGGGTTGAAGGGGAAGGGGTGGGGGTGGGGGAAAGCGGTGGTGGTGATGGAGGAGGGCACTTGTGGGGAAGAGCACTGGGTGTTATATGGAAACTAATTTGACAATAAATTATTTTTAAAAAATTAACATAAATAAATATTCTATGAAAGTCAGTCATCTGTTTCACAAAGGCAAAAGAACATGGAAAAATCATTTCAAAGGTGGACTCTAACTTAGAAAAGCATACTTGACGTATGTTATATGTAAGAGTTTTGATTGTAAGGAGTTATTTCTCAATTATTACATGTGTCATAGAAGTTATTTAATTTCTAGTTATATCATATGTTTATCATTTATGAACAGAATTTTTATGTGCTGCAATTCTGTGGCAATTCTTCTTTGTGCAATTTACTAAGAAACAAATGAAGAGATAAGTTTAATCCATCTCTTATATGTACTCCAGTTCACTCTATAAAATACAGTGAAGGTGGTTGGAGGAGGCAATTATAAGATTTAGTTTTCGCTGTAAGAAGCTCAAAGTACTTCTCTGTCGTTATTCAATTGATTTTGTAGGATCCCCTTGAGAGTTGTAGGAAACAGCTATTTTATAACCAAAGAAATTAATGCAGAAAGGCCACATGCTGTGCTAACTATAAGAGCAGGATTAGGAATCACAACCCCTGAGTTTATGAAATGTTGTTAGCCCATTAAATTATGCGGGGTCCGTCCCAGTGCTTCTACAGTTTCCTATTCCTAACTGTGCTTCCAACACAGCAATGAACTAAATGGCTAACCATTTTATGAACCTTCTAATTTAAGGTGAAAGAAATCATTTAGTATCAATTAACTCCATTTATAGATCAACCTCTGCCTCTACAATACAAGTGGATCACTGTTAAAATGCCATGAGCATAGTGATTAGGCAAAACATTTTAGAAGTTCTAGTCACTTGCTTTAGTCTTCTATTAAAAGACTTAGCATGGTTTTGTACGTATATCTGTTGTGTCTTTCAGTGTTGTTTGCTTTTTAATTTACCATCCATTTCAGAAAAACATGATTTTCTTTCCTACTTCCTCTCCTTACATTTTTTATTCTATGTTTTTTAAGTCCTGCTGTTTCTCCCCCATGTAATGTCAGGCCCTGCCACTGGATTTACCTAAATCCTGCTTATCCTACCATCTCCATAGAGTCTTTCCTGGAATTTCAAATTAAGCTATCCTTTTCACTTTATATTCAGGTTGTATTTCTGTCTATGTTGTTAGTAATTCAAGTGCTGCTTACCTCACTGCCTCCTCTTCCCTTGAACATTTATTTAACTCTTACTTTGTTACTTCCTGGACTTATCTCTTCTTTACAAAGAGATTAAAATCTTCCAAGAACAAGGAAAATGACTTACCTTATTCTAGCGTAGATATCATCTACCACAGTATTTTGCCCTTATCAGGGGTTTAACAAATGGACAGTGTAGTGTTAATTTACTAACATGCTTGAGTGAATTTAAGGGTATTTTGGAAAGCAAAGGAAATTTGTAAATGCTTAATTTGTACCTATTAATAATATAAGGTGGGAGAACTCCAATATTTATGAAATGAAGAATGGTTCATAAAAACATAATTTCTGCTTGTAATTTCCTTACACTGAATAATATGCCATTCATTAGACAGAAATTTAGTTTACGTATGGTCAGCTAACTAGTGAATTTCCTTGAAGCCCCTGTAGGTTAATATTAATCTTGACTGTCTCACAGCCTAACATAAGATAACATTTTTGTTTATGGACATTTTAATTTGCTCTATTCAGGCACTCATTTGCTTCTGTGTAAAGATACAAGAGCTGTGCCTGAACCTACTTAAAAGCATTATTCTCTGCTTGCTATTTTGATCACTCATCCAAAATTGTTATAACCTATTGCCCCCTTATTGTGTGGTTGATAGCTCATAAAGTTTATGGCTTTTAACCTTTGTATAAATGCTTACTTTCCAGTATTCTAGATCACCTCCTTTCTCTGAGCTCCTTTTACATCTCACTCTATTCCTTTACACAAAACTTAATCAATGAAACACCTATCTCTTGAGTTCATTTTAGCAGCAGAGTTCAGGAATAGCTGTTGCCAGTGACTCTACCGCTGTGTCAAAATATTTAAGAATTTATAAAATGTTAATCATTTGATCAAGCTTTCTTCTCTAGGATTCTTTCCTACAGAAACAGAGTTAGGCAACATTCCTTACAGAGATGTGTATTATAGCATTATTATAAACATGAACATATTTTAAAACAAAACAAGGAAAATACTGTATTTTCATAAGTAGGAAACAACATATCAACATTGAAGAATATTGGGAAAGAATATTTTATAACAAGAATAAATGGTACCACATAGTGTGATGTGTCATAAATTGTTAAATCACTTATTCACACATATTTATCATCACCTGCAATAGGTCACACATAATTCAAGGTACTGATTATATTGTCATAAACAAATAAGCTCCTGCCCATATGAAACTTATATTCTTATGATGGAAATCATAAAAAAGACAAGTAAATAACTACGTAGTGTCAGGTAGTGGCAAACAGAATAAGAGGAAGTCTGATCAGGTACTATTTTTAAGGGTGGTCAAGGAAGATAAATCAAGGGAATAGCTGGGAAAGAAAAATTTCAGACAGAGCAAAGATTAAAGTCTTGTTGAAATGTGCTTGGCAAAATGAACAAATGAATGAATTCAATTCTTTCAGCTGTGATCTTCAGAATTGCCAAAGTCTTACTCATCAGTACCATAGAGATATGTACTATGCATTTAGCTAGTCCTTAGGCTTATAATAATTGAATTCCTATCATTTGCAGTTACTTTTTTCTACGTTATTGGAAATATTTCTCAAATAAGATAAGAATTTCAAACCTATCAAATCTAAAATTTAGATGTTCTGTCTCCTCTTTTACTGAGAGACAAAAGTCTATGGACTTTCATGACCAATGAATGTATGAGCATTTTCACATTTCATAAAACAAAAAGGTGTCTCAGGTATGGATTGCTAAGAGAAAAGCAGAACTTTGTACTTGAGCTTTTGCAACACACACACAGAAATACTAAATACTAATATAATTAACTAGTTACTGCTAAGCTTAAGAAAGGAATATCTGTCCTGTATGATTTTTAATGCAAATACTCTGAAAACCTGACATTTCTGTAAGATCCCTGTACCCAAGTCCCTCTCAACTCCCATCTCTTTCTTAAAAAATGTGTTTTATGTTAAAGTAGTCTTGTTTTGCTAAGAAAATTTCACATTATTACTTTGTGATTAAAAGTAGCGTCTTTAATATCAGACATGTGCTGAAATACCAGCCTATGCTCATATTACATATGTTACTCTCTCAAGCTTTAGATTCTTAACTGTAAAACGGAATAATCCTATTTCATACCACATATTATTGTGTCAGGATGCAAAAAAAATTTTTAATAGACTGTTTAAGAAGGTATTTGCTACAGAGGCACCTGGGTGGCTTGGTCAGTTAGTTAAGCATCTGACTCTTCAGTTTCAGCTCAGGTCATAATCTCCTGGGTTTGAGCGCCACATCAGGCTCTGTGCTGACAGCATGGAGACAGCTTGGGATTCTCTCTCTCTCTCTTCCTCTCTTTGCTGCTACCCTGCTTTTTCTCACACTATCTCAAAATAAATAAATAAACTTAAAAAAAGAGAAGGTATTTGGCACATAGTTAACACAAAAGGCATTGTAATCATTAATCATTTGTAATCATTGTAATCATTTAAATCATTTCCACATAGCTAGTTCCAGCTTGTTATTTGAAAAGTGCCAGCTTTTTTTCCTGAAAATTACATAAATATGTATTTCAACAAAATGAAACATGATTCATTAGAAGTGGGGTAACTGGTTGTGGTTGTGATCACTTTACAGTGTATACAGATGCCAAATTAGAATGTTGGTGCTCCTGAAGCTTTATATAGCAACTTTACCTCAATAATTTTTTAAAAAGGAGATACTGAGAATAATTATATATGCAAAGAATTCTGTTCTATTGTATATGTGACCAAACACACATAAGTTTTTCATTTTATTAAATTATTTTGGCATAACGAAATTTAACACAAAATGTTGGTAAAACCATGTTAGCACATTGACTATAATCAGAAGGGCCCTATTTAGTGAAGAGAGTTTAGATTTGAAATCAATTTTAGATTCAACCTATGTGCACCCTTTTGTTAAGGTATTAAAACTTCTCTGAACCTCTGTCTCTTCCTCTCTAAAATGAGAGTAATATATAAACCTATTATGAGTGTTAGAATGATTAAAATGCTACATTTAAATAAAAATCATATGGTGGGCATTGTACACCTTCCACACACATCCTATACCCACACATACAAACACAACTTTATAAAATAGAAGGTGTTTATAAAGAAAACAGAATTGAACTAATTATACAATTAAAACAAGGAAGACCTGCATATAAAAAAAGCACAATCTAAAATTTAATGTTGCAGATATCAGAATAAATTCAAAATTTAAGGCCACTTGGCTTAAATATAGTTTATGAGAATTGTATGATATGGATAACTCTGCGTTTTGTTGTCAAGGCTTAGGGGAGAATATATTTTTCTGTTACTTATGAGAGTGTAGATTCATATAACCTTAAAGGAGAGTACCTTGGTAATCCATTAAATTTTATAATTCCACATACATTTTGACTCCACAAATTCACAGTATCTCACAGATACTTTTACATGTGTTAAATGATATTCGTGTACAGAAAACAACCTAAGCACATATTTGCTATATTATGTTGGGGCCGTACAATGAAAGAGTACGCTGCTCCGAAGTGAAGAATGAAATTGCTCCCCAGGCGCTGACAGAGGGCTGTGTATTGTTCAACAAAAGACCAAGTAACAGAGCGAGAATATAGTATGCTTTTACTTAATGAAAACTGTGTGTATGTGTAACACACACACACTGTCACTAGGAGGAGATCCAAAAACTCACTAACTATAGTGGCTTTAGGTAAAGAAACTGGGTAGCTGGAAAACAACTGGGGTAAAGAGATTCTTTTTCTCCTTTTAAATTTCTTTACTTTTTAACTTTTTAAAGACTTTTGTATTTTACTTCTTAACCATAAAATTCACTTTTCCCCAGTGTTATTGACATATAATTGACATCACTATATAAGTTAAAAAGGTACAGCATAATTTTGACTTATATTATCAAATGATTAATGTCATAATTTTTGTTAGCATCCATCATATATATAAAATACATATAGGTATACTGCAAAGGAAAATCAAAAAAAGGAAAAAATTTTCTCGTAATGAGAACACTTAGGATTCATTTTTAACAACTTTCTCATATATAGTAGTGTTAACTATAGTCATCATGATGTGCATTGCATCCATAGTACTTATTTACATTCAGAACTAGAAGTCTGTATTGTTTGAGGACCTGTCTCAGTTTCCTTTCCATCTGTCCCCCTCCTCTGATCTTTTATTTAGGAGTTTCATTTTGTTTTAGATTCCACATGTAAGTGATATTATATAGCATTTGCCTGTCTCTAACTTCACTTATAATGCCCTCAAGGTCTACACAGGTTGTTGAAAATGGCAGGATTTCCTTGTATTTTATGGCTAAATAACATCCCATTGTATACTTTATGGCTGAATAATATTCTGTGTGTGTGTGTGTGTGTGTGTGTGTGTGTGTGTGTGTTTCACAACTTCTTTATCCATTCATCAATCAATTGATATGTAGGTTGTGTCCATGTTTGGCTATTGTACATAATGCTCCTATGAACATGGGGTACATATATCTTTTTGAATTATTGTTTTGGTTTCCTTTGGATACATTCCCTGAAATGAAATTGCTGGATCATATGGTAATTCTATTTTTAACTTTTGAAGATTTTCCATGCTGTTTTTCACAGTGACTATCTCAGTTTTTAATCCCAGCTATGGTGACCAAGAACTCCTTTTTCTTCACATCCTCACCAGCACTTCTTTATCTCTTGTCTTTCTCATTATGGCCATTTTAATAGGCATGAGGTGATACCTCACTGGTATCTTCTGATCCATCATGGTTTGATTTGCATTTCCCTGACGAGAGATGTTAAGCATCTTTTCATGTATCTGTTGGACATTTGTATAACTTTAGAAAAATGTGTGTTTGGATCTTTTGTTCATTTTTAAATTGGATTGTTTGGGTTTTTTGCTACTATTGTGAAAGTTTTCTTTATTTTAGGTGTTAACTCCTTATTGGATGCATAGTTTGCAAAGATTTTCTCCCATTTAGCAGTTGCCTTTTCATTTTGTTGATGACTTCCTTTATTACGCAGAGCTTTTTAGTTTGATGGAGTGGCACATGCTTATTTTTTATTTTGTTGCTGGTGCTTTAGATGTCATATCCAGAAATCATGTCAAGGAGCTTTTTCCCTATTTTTCTTCTAGGGCACTTTATGGTTCCAGGTTTTATATTTAAGTCTTTCTATAAATTATTTTTAAAAGATTATTTATTTTTGAAAGAGAGAGACAGAGTGAGAGCAGGGTAGGGGCAGACAGAGAGGGAGACACAGAATCTAAAGACAGGCTCCAGGCTCTGAGCTGTCAGCACAGAGCCTCTATGTGGGGCTTGAACTCCTGAACCCCGAGATCATGACCTGAGCCAGAGTTGGATGCTTAACCAACTGAACCACCTAGGGGCCCTCTACATTTAAGTTTTTATAATGAGTTGATTTTTTTGAGTGGTATATGATGAGTCGTTTCCTTTTTTTTTTTTTTTTTACATGCAACTATCTAAGTTTCCAGCACCATTTATTGAAGAGACTATCTTTTCTCCACTGAGTATTCTCGCTTCCCTTGTCAAACATTAGTTAACTATACATGTTTGAGTTCATATCTGGGCTCTCAATTTTGTTCCACTGATCTGTTTTTATTGCAGTACCACACTGTTTTGATTGCTATGGGTTTATAATATAGCTTCAAATCAAGCAGAGTGATTCTTCCCACTTTATTCTTCTTTCTCAAGATTGCTTTGGCTGTTGCAGGTTTTTGTAGTTGCATATATTTTAGGGTTGGTTATTTTTGTCCACTTATTTAAAAAATACCATTGTAATATTGGTAGAAATTGGAGTAGTTTATATATGGCTTTTGGTAGCGTGGACATTTTAACAATATTCTCCTAATCTGTGAACATGGGATACCTTTCCATATATTTGAGTCTTTTTTTTTTTTTTCTATCAGTGTCTTCTAGTCTTTTTCACTTCTTTGGTTAAATGTATTCCTAAATATTTTATTCTGTTTGATTTCTTTGATACTACTGTAAACAGGATCATTTTCTTTATTTTTTAGACAATTCATTGTTAGTATCTAGAAATACAAGTGTTCTTTGTATGTCAGTTTTGTATACTATAATTTAACTAAATTTGTTAATCAGACCAAAAGTATTTTTGGTGGATCTTCTATGTATAAAATCTTGTCATCTTCAAATAGAGACAATTTTACTTAATTCAATCTAGATGCCTTCTTTTTCTTTTTCTTTCTGGATTGCTCTAGCAAGGATTTCTAGTACCATGTTAAATACGTTGGTGAGAGTAGGCATTACTCATCTTATTCCTGATCTTAGACAAAAAGCTTTCAGTCTTTCACTGCTGAGTAGGCTGTTGTGTGCTTGAGTAGTGGCTATGGGTTTATCATGTATGGCCTTTATTATATTGAGGTATGTTACTTTGATATCAATTTGTTGAGTTTTTATCATGAACAGATGTTAAATTTTATCAAATGCTTTTTTCTTTGCATCTGAGATAATCATAGAACTTTTTTTTATTCTATTAAGGTGATGCATCACATTGATTTGCATATGATGAACTATTCTTGTTTCCCAAATATAAAACCCATTTGGTCATGGTGAATGATTCTGTTAATGTGCTGTAGAATTTGATGTGTTAACATTATGTTTAGAACATTTGCATTTATATTTATCAGATAGATATATAATGGCCTATTGGCTCTGTGAGTAATGTTCTTTTCTGACTTTGGTGTCAGGATAATACTGACACTATAAAATAAGTTTGGAAGTTTTCTGTTTTTGAGTTTTTGAAAATGTTTGTTCTTCTGAACAGCAATATTTATCATTCTTTTGTAATTGTTTAGTCAAATTCACCAGTGAAGCCATTTGGTCCTAGGCTTTTCTTTGAACCAGTGATTGAAATTTCTCAACCTCCTTACGAGTAATTATTGAGACTTTCCATTTCCTCCTGATTTAGAGTTGGTAGTTGGAATATTTAAAATTTTTTAACATTTATTCTAAGTTGTCCAGTTTTTTTTTTTGGCATATAATTGTTCCTAGAAACCTCTTGTGATCCTTTGTATTTCTTTGGTATCCATTGTAATATCCCTTTTCATTTATAATTTTGTTTATTGGGGTCCTCTCTTTTCCTTGGATAGTCTAAAATTTTGTCCATATCGTTTATCGTTCCAAAGAACTAACTCTTAGTTTGGTTGATGTTTTCTGTTTTTCTGTTGCATATTTCATTTATTTCTGCTCTAATTTTATTATTCCTTCCCTCTGCTAACTTTGAGCTCAGTGTTTTTCTTTTCCTACCTCCTTAAGGTATAGAGTTAGGCTGTTTGAGATCTTTCTTCTTAATATAGGCATTTATTGCAATGAATTATCCTCTTAGAACTGCTTTTGCTGCTTTCCATATATGCAGTATATTGGTATATTGTATTCATTTTTGTCTGTCTCAAAATACTTTTTATTTCCTTTTTAATTTCTTCTTTGATCCATTTTTGTTCAGGAGAGTAATTTCCGCACATTCATGAATTTTTTCTGTGTTTCTCTTCTTACTGATTTCTAGTTTCATAACATTATGGTCAGAGACAATACTTGATATGATTCAGTCTTCTTGAATTATTTTTGTGGCCCAAGATCTGGTCTATCCTAGAAAATGTGTCATGTGCACTTGAAAAGAATGTATATGCTACTGTTGTTGATAGAATGTTGTTTATATGTCTATTAAGTTCATTTCCTTTATACTATTGTTCAAATCCACTCTTCTCTATGTCTGGATGTCAAACCTTTGTTGAGAATGGAGTATTAAAGTCCCCAACTATCATTGTATTGCTGTTTATTTCTCCTTTTACTCTGATTTTGTGTATTTAGGTCTGATGATGTTGGGTGCATGAATGTATACAAGTACTGTATCTCCTTGATGGACCAATTTTTTTTATCAGTATATTATTATTATCTTCTTTGTCTCCTTTTACTGTTTGTAGTTTAGAGTCTATTTTGTCTGATATAAGGGTGGTTATACCTGCTTTTCTGGTATTACAATTTGTTTGAAATATCTTTTTCTATCTTCCACTTTTAGTATAAGTGTGTCTAAGTCTAAAGTGACTAGTTAAGAAGCAGAATATCATTGGATCTTTTTTTTTCTTTTATGCATCCAGCCATTTTATGTCTTTTGGGAAATTTAATCTGTTTAAAGTAATTATTGATAATTCAGGATTTACTGTTCATTTTGTTGTTTTCTGGTTGTTTTACAGATCCATTGTTCCTACTTCTTATCCTGCTGTGTGTGTGTGTGTGTGTGTGTGTGTGTGTGTGTGTGTGTGTGTGTGTGTTTTAATGCCTTTTGGTATCAGTATACTTTGATTTCTTGATATACATATAATTTGACAGTATGTTCTTTTATGTAACCCCTACAGGTTTTTTGCCTGCAATTACCATGAGGCTTACATAAAGTGTTAAAATTATAAAACCCTATTCTAAACTAATAATGATTTTACTAGAATTTCTGAGCTACACTTTTAATTGTCTATACTCTGCACATTTTAGATTATTGATGTTTCAATTTACATATTTTTATAACAGATTTTTTTAAAGTTTATTTTTAAGAGAGAGAGACAGAGACAAAGACGGAGGGTGAGTGGAGGAGATGCAGAGAGAGGGAAACACAGAATCCAAAGCAAGCTCCAGGCTCCCAGCTGTGAACACAGAACCCCACACATGGTTCCAACTCACAAACTGCGTGATCATGACCTCAGCCAAAGTCCGTGCTTACCTGACTGAGCCACCCAGGCACCCCAACAACAGATTATTGTAACTATGGCTATTTTTATGTTTAAGTTTTAAATTAGAATTGTAAGTGAATTATGCACCATCAGTACCATATTGCAGAATCTAACTTTCTTTACATTTTAACCATTATCAGTGAGTTTTAGGTTTCGTTTTTATGTTTTTTTAAGATAAAGTTATTTTATTCCACTCAAAGAACCCCCATTTATATTTCTTATAAGGCAGATCTTGGTATGAATTTCCTTAGGTTTGTTTGGAAAAGTATTCCTCCTTCATTTCTAAAGTATGGCTTTGCCAGGAGTAATATTCTTGGTTGACCCTTCTTTAATTTCAATAATTTGAATATCTCTTAACATTCTCTCCATATCCTAAAAAGTTTCTTTAAAAAAGTCTATAAGTAGTCTTATGGGGAGGTTCCCTTGTATATAACTTTTCCCTTTTCTGTTAATGCCTTTATGATTTTTTGTCTTTTACTTTTGAAAATCTACTTAAAATGTGTTTTGGCACAGTCCACTTCAGTCTTAACCTACTCTGGGTTCCTTTGGGCCTCTTGGATCTGGATGTTTCCCTCTCTTGTTTTTGGATGTTTTCTGCCATTATTGCTTTAAATGTACTTTCTATCCCTTTTTCTCTTTTTTTAAAGTTCTGTTATGTAAATATAACTTCCTTTCATTGTGTCCTATACGCTTTGTGGGCTTTCTTCATTCTTTCTCATTTTTTCCTTTGTTCTTCTGAATGAATAGTATCCAATGTGCTTTTTTCTAGGTTGCTCTTTATTCTGCATGTTTAGGCCTGCTTTCAAAGTTTTCTATTGAGTTCTTTAATTCAGCTGCATTTTCCCATTCTAGGATTTCTGAGTTGTGTGTGTATTTGTTTCTTTGTTTCTATGAACTTTTCATTTTGTTCATAAATTGCTTCCCTAATTTTGTTTAGTTGTCTATGTGTTATGTATCTATGTGTAACTTAGTTCATGAACCTTCTTTAGGAACAGTATTCTGAATTTGTTTGACAGTTTGAATATTTTGAATATTTTGGAGTCAGTTATTGAAGATTTATCTGTTTTATTTGATGGTATTATATTTATCTGGTTCTTTATAATCCTTGATGCCTTGTGTTGGTATCTGTGCATTTGAGTAAGCATTCTTCTCATCCAGTCTTAATAGGTTCACTTTACCAGAGACTGTTCTTGACTAGTCAACTCAGTTTGGGTTTCTGGATGTGTAACATCCTTGGGCAGTTGGGGCCTGCTATTAGGGTCTATTTTAGGTGAAGCAATTGTTTGAGCTCTGAGGTTGAAGGTGATAACAGCTGGATAAGACTGCTGGCTTGATTTCTGGCCCAAGTGAGACTGTGTAATGGACTCTATGGCTCCCTGCCTTCCCTGATCAGACTTATTAGATAATCAGCACTTGGTACCATACTAAGTAGTAGGTGGCTATGAATTAGTTTCCCTAATTTGATGGGGACCTGGGGCCTGTGCATGATGTTGTTTAGTGAACCGAATCAAGCATGAATATGCACTAAATATCCTGATCAGGTTGAGGGAACCAGTTTTACCTGCATGCAGAAAAAGCCACAGGTTGTGGTTTCTATTCAAGTGCTACTGTAAAAGGGGCAATTTGAAAAGCTACCCAGCCTCCTATATGCACTTTATATTTCCCTGGTCAGATGGGCTATAAGCTGTATTCAGCAATAAATGGGGCTGTGAATTATTTTCCCTCCCTGGGCTCAGTGGGAGAAATGGCTCCAAGGCCTGCCAGACTGTTTCTAGTTTTAACTCAAGTCAACCCATGCCTTAAGTTCTCTGGCCTAACGAAGTAACTGGATTTGATATGGGGGCAATCAGCTTTTTCCATCCACTTTTCATCTCATGCCTTGTAAGATTATGTGGTAGCTTCCAGGTGTTTTTGCCAGCCCTCTCTGTCAGATGGGGCTGGGAGCCATGTTCTGCAATATGTGGGGCCGTGACGCAGCTCCTCCCCCTCAGTTGTACAGGAATGACTGACTTCAGGAAATGCCCACATTTTCCAAAGCAGCCTTTTATTTGGAACAGGTCATAGCCCCACTTGCTACACAATGGGTGAGGCTATGTCAGCTCTTTGGCCTGGCTGTAGGCAGATGAGGCTCTAGGGCCAGCAAAAGTCCTTATTTCAGTACCCAAATCAGACAGTACTGTCCCCTACTGAGTTTTCTGATCAGATAGCACCACTGGTTTGGTTCTGCTGATGAGCAAAGATGCTGGTTATGTCTATTCTAGGCTCTGCATCTAAGAACTTGGTTTGCCAAGGGCCAGTAGTGTCTGTTGTAAGCCCTTCCCCCTTCTCTGTCACAATCAGATTCTCAGTGGTTGAGCCCTAGAGATACCCGTGCAATCCCCAATGGGCAAGACCAGAGTAGGGGCTCCCATAAAACAGTTTACAACACTGTAGAGTGGGATTGGGTGTCACCCTGGGCTCTCTTTTCCCAGTGGAGAAACTACAGGCTGAGGGGAAAACTCTTCATGAGGTGCTGTGCCAGCCTGGGGGAGGGGCAAGGCAGTCAGCTTATACCTGTTCCTCTTACTTTCCTAATACAGTCTATCTTGGACTCTGTGGTGCAGGACATGTGCTTCAGCCTCACCCCTGTGTTCAAGGATTTTCTCAGTGTGCCTTTCCATGGGAAATTGTTAGTTGTTCACTTTGTGAAGGGGAAGTGAAGTCAAGAATGACCTATATTTTTGGTTTTTTGAAGTTTGTGTGTTGTGTATTATTATATATTCAAAAACTATAACGTACTCTTTAGATCATGAGGTTTATTTTGGTAAGCAGGACTTGAACCTGCATTCTCTCCTGGACTCCCACCTGGTTCATTAGCATAGTAAGAGCTGTAGGATTCCTCTAAAACTAATTATGGTATATTCTCTGTGCCAAACATCACACTAGACCCTGCACACAAACATGTGCAACACAGACATGGCCGCAGGTCTCAGAAGGTTTATTATTCGGCTTGGAAAGCAAATCATAATTAAATATGTAAATATTTTAAACTTTGTTTTACAAAACATTTTTCAATAATATTCTACTCTTTAACTTATTAATGTATATCACTTTTAACAGTACTTGAAACAAATACACTTTAGGAAATACTATGGTATAACACTTTTTAACTGAAATATCTTTCACAGAGGAAAAAAATAGAACCGCAACAACAAAAGAAATAGAAGAAATTTGTCTTAATAATATGCTTAAGTTCTACTCTTTGAAAAGTGAAGAAACTTTAACTTCAGATTACTTGCTCAACCCAGTTCTTCATTGATACTATGTAGGATTAAGACTGAATGAGATCATTATGCACAACATTAGTCTGAGTAAATGTCTAATAAGTATGAGCTACTGTTAATATTTTATTAACATATCCTTGTAAAAGATACAGATAAATAAAAATGCATAATATAAAACCTGGTGTTCAAGTCCAAAATGTATATGCCTCAGGAAAAGTTGTTATACAGGCATATCAATTAATGATAAAAGGTAATAATAGACACTGCGACATGATTAATCAACCAGCATTTACAATCCCTCTTTCTATGATGCCACCATTTAGTGAAATTGGGTGACAAGAGGCCACATAATCCAATTTTGGCCACGGCAGTAAACATTAGAATTTCTGGGTAGAGCTTCCAGGAAGTTTTAAAAGAGAGGG
The DNA here is from genome assembly GCA_004023845.1 of Helogale parvula. NCBI lineage: Eukaryota > Metazoa > Chordata > Mammalia > Carnivora > Herpestidae > Helogale > Helogale parvula. Next base: position 71,060 of record PJEM01008178.1, on the reverse strand, counting down.
TTGGCAGAAATGCTTCTTTTGCCCTTCACCATTTCTTCTTCTCTTTCCAGCAGTACATAAATAAGCACAAGAGTATTTTTGAAACTTGAAGGAAAAACATATCTAACAAATGGCACACAGAAATATTGAAGAGACTCTGGCTCCTGATGGCATCTCTGAGCCAGTACGGCAGCTCTGGTCCTATCACCAGACATCCAATTAAGTGAGAAAAATAAATCCATATGTGTTAGTTGGTTTTCTGATACTTGCAATGGAATGCATTTCTAACAAGAGGAAAACTGGAGTCCTGATGAAAAACATTTTATACAGGCACATGTTACAGGAAAGGCAAGGCTAATATAAAAAGTAAAAATAAACATAGCCATAACACAGTCATGGTAAAAACCACAGTTTAACATAAAAATAATTGAACATAACACTCTTTATGTATAATATGTAAACCTTGACTTAGGGGGAAGGATGGCTTTACTGAATTTCCCATAGCAGATTGATAGTTCTGAAGCTTTGAGCAGCAGTTAACAAACATATTTTAACTCCCAATTTTTAATCCGTTAAAACATTTAATTTATCTATATTCAATCTTCAGATATAACCTAGTTACTCAAAATTCAGATCCAAAATGCTCCAATCATGGGATGCCTAGCTCATTCTGTTGAGCATGTGACTTTGACTCAGGTCATGATCTCACAGTTCGTGAGTTCAAGCCCCATGTTGGGCTCACCATTGTCAGCATGGAACCTGCTTTGGATCCTCTGTCCCCCTCTTTTTCTGCACTGCTAGCTCTCTCTATCTCAAAAATAAAAATTAAAAATATGTCATTCACTTTCATCAAGATTTTTTATATCCATACCACAAACAGAGTGAAAGGCATTACATCACTGTAATGCCTGGTCTTATACGTACCAAAAGAATACTAAGTGATTGCTCAAAGAGTAGTATTCTGTTCCTTGAGATTACAAGGTCCTGGGACACAAAATCATTGAGATTTATTGATTTAAAAAATAAATTCTTATTGAATAGCTATTTTATAAACAACTTTGTTGACTGCTAGAAAAGAAGATACAGAAATGAATAATTTATGGCAACTCTATATGTAGTGGAGACTTCAGTCCATTATGGAAGCCAAACATTTTCAGAAATGATACACAAATACGATATAAGGGTGGTAAGGTTAATGAATGAAATGAAGACTCAATACTCCAACCACAATTTTTGAATTATTCTAGCTTTGGGAGTGGTGGTAGAGTGTTATAGAAGGCCACCAGGATCAATGGTGCTGCTTCTTGAACCTAGAATGACTAACACCAAAAAAATATATTCCCAGATACAACTCCTCCTCATACCCTACCCCTCCACAGTAGCTAGAAATATATTTTGGTGGGAATAGGAAGTGGAGATTAGACTTGAAGGCCTTAGAAGTGTATTCTAGTCCTTATTACCTGTGTCAGCCTTTTTGTAACTATAAGGGAGCCATTGTTGACTCCACCCAGAAGTATGTGTTCTCAGAGGAATAATTTTCTCTACTTTTTTCCTCTTGAAAAAACATCTTTTATTCTTTTTTAATGTAATTTATTTTATAAATTTACATCTAAGTTGGTTAGCATATAGTGCTGCAACAATGATTCAGGAGTAGATTCCTTAATGCCCCTCACCCATTTAGCCCATCCCCCCCTCCCACAACCCCTCTGTTGACCCTTCGTTTGTTCTCCATGTTTAAGAGTCTCTTATGTTTTAGTTCCCCTCCCTGTTTTTATATTATTTTTGCTTCCCTTCCCTTATGTTAATCTGTTTTGTATCTTAAAGTCCTCATATTAGTAAAGTCTTGATGAATCGTCTTTTAAAACACGTGAGTACTTTCATCTTGTCTCTGCATATTTGCCTTGTAGTCTTTTCTCTGTTGATTAATACTTAATCTTCAAAGTTTTTGTATAATTCTTCAAACCCAGTGGCTAAAAATGAAACCTGTACCTCCCTGTAGCTCCCTTTCTCCCCTTCTCCATATATTTAAGGTTTTAGATGTAGAACATACCTTTCTGTGCCTAGTTTAAACCCTTAGTTTTCCACCTGCAAGCAGTACGTTCCACCATCACCTTTGAAGCTTATGCCTGGTTACTTTTCCTACCTTTACTACTTCTTTCTTAGTAGGACCATGGCAGTGGGTGTATACTCCTCCCCTCTACTATCATGGCAGTCTGAGGTCTTTGGTGGAAGGGGAGATAAACAGTGCTTCAAAATCTATGTAAAGGACTAACCAACATCTTAGAAAACAATTACTTGAATATTTTTCCTCCCACAGTTTTAACCTTACTTAGCAATTCATTCTCCAGAGGGTCCCAAATCCTAGATTCATCAACGTCCAAAACTTTAAATACTAACATGCCATTTTTGGATTATGATCCCTAATACCTATATTCTTTCATGCTATACACCTTATAAATGTGTTCTTCAGTCTCATCAATCTCTATACTCTGTTGAATCCTATCTTTTCTCAGTGTTTATTAATCTTTCACATGTCACTGATATTCCAATATAGTAGTTACCCAGCCAAAGCCACATTATCGGAATTACTTTGTAGTTCTAACCAATGGTCTCAACATTCCTAGTCACTTATCTTCTTTTTAATCGTAGCTCACTAAATCATAATTTCTGAACTCTCTATTTCTAAACAAGGGATGTTTGGACCTACTGGGGAAACATGTATATTGCCTAGTCCGTCATTACTAATCTTAGTAATTACCCATCCCTAACACACTTATCAGTAGTTTCTCTGAATCTCTAAATCGTTGCTTTCTCATTCCTCATAGCTATTCCCAAAACAATGTAAAACATATTTCCCAATATTCCTAATCTGTGCTGGTCCCAACCTCTATCATAAGAGCTTCTGAAAGTTGAAATAATCAGTATTGACCTCTTGTATTTAACCAATTGCAAACTTATTACCTGATTGCCCCCATTTTCTTACCTCTAATCTCACAGGGAAAAAATCTGCTTATGTGACACTAATCTAAAGGTTACATAGAGCATCTCAAAATTTAATGTGTTCATGAAGTACCTGAAGATGGTATTTAATACAGATTTTTGATTCAGTAGGTCTAGTATAGATCTTGAAGTTTTAGAAAGTACCTAGCAATGTTCATGCTAATAGCCCACAAATTATAATATTAAAAACATTCTCAAATACCATATCCTCTATCAATTACATATCTTCTGTCTTCTGTTTGAAGTTATTCCTCTATACTAGATGCTTACACTATGTACATATATACATACATTAATATGTATGTATATATATATTTTAAAGCCAAGGAAAACAATGCAACCTCTCAACCCTTGTAATATTTTACCTATCACACAAGTCCTTGCCTTATCTTCATAGCCGAGCTACATGGAAAATGCTAATGACAATACCTCCTCAAGTCCCATGTACTCTTCAATGTCTACAATGTGTTGTCTGCACTCTTTTTGTAAGAAAAGTACTCTGTCAGAGATGACCAATGTGCCTAACCCAAGGGTATATTTTCTGTTCCTTACTTGAAAAAAGCATTGATTTAACCCTGTTGTCTCTTTGTTTATATATCATTTAATCATTTCCTCCAGATTCTTCTGCTTCCTCCAAGTTTTTTAGCATGGGCATCATCCGGGGGATAAGTTTAAGAACTCTCTCTCTGAGCTTGCACCAGTGGGTTAACAAAGTTTAGGGAGGAAAGCTGTCAGAGGGTTAATTCATGAGGAAAATGCCTGTTAACTCTGATGTAGCAAGCTCTATTTGTCTTAGCCCCTGGAAAAGTTAAGATAAACATATCCCATGCCTGATCCCTGCACTAAAAGACCATCTGCTCAGTGCTGAGACTTTGATTTGTCTTGATCCTAATACCTAACACCTCATATCTTCTAAAACCCCTTTTCTCTTACATGAGTTAAGGTTACTGTTCCATTGTTTCTTTCGCAAGTCGATCATGTATGTAAGCCTTCTGATCCTGATAAATATGGAGAAAAGACCGCTACTCAAGGCTCTTGCCTACTCCCAGACATTAGCCTCTATCATATTTATTTCTGGATCTGCTTTCTTGATGGACAAAAGAGAACTCCGGACTCAAAGTCTATGATGCCATCATAGTCCTTTATCTCTGGCTGTACCTTCTCTGTCGTGCCCTGCATCATTAGCTCTTTAAATGTCTGCATTTCCTCAAGTTCATCCTGATATCTAGTATCTTTTCACCCTAAACATTAAATTAGCTCATTTGAACCTACAGTTTCAGTTACCCTCCACATAGTATTTATATTCAGTTTAAACATTTCCTATAGACTTTGACTTTTTGAATTTGTTCAACTCAGTGTCCACAAGACACTTCAAAACAATGATGTTCCAAACTTGGCTTACCATTTTCTCCTTTAAACCTATTTTTTTCCTCTTGTATTCTTTATGATTTTTGTCACCACCCATCCCAATCAGGTCTGACTTGTACAAAAGGATAATAGGCACAATGCCTAGAACCCATTTCAAAGCCTGAAGAAAGCAATTAAATTTTAGGTTAAAGAAAGTACTTTAATAGGTAATATTAACATATTATCCAAGCCAACATAGTCATAAAAAAAAATGTTAACTCCCCTCAACCCCTCCTGTCCCCAGAGAAAGTATCTCATAAAACCAAAAGTACTTGGGACTCACAAAAGTAATAATGTAACCCCAATCCCAAACAATAACTCTTAACTGTTCTGGACACCATTTTGCATCATTTCTCACTTTTGGTCAGTCACCGAGTACTTACATCATTCTGGAGACATTGTCTTGATTCTGTTTCTTTGTGGGCCAATGAGTAAATCTGCCTTCCATCTTGTCCTCATGACACTGCATTACCTAGTGATTTCTCAAAAATGAAATGCTGATTATCATTCTGTTTAAAAATCCTATAGTGCATTGAGTATTGTACAGGGAAAAGATTGAACGCTCTCTTTTTCATGACCTATGCTTTGCAGATCTTGCTAGTTTCATCTCCTCTTATTTATCCAGTGCTCCCTCTAGGCTAAATTACTGGCAGTTCTTTGGGTCTGATATTCTCTTTATATCTGCAGGCAGTTGCTTCTGACTGGGAAAACCACTTCTCACTAGTTAGCAGAATAAGTTCCTATTCACCTTAAAAGCCTTTCCATCTCCACAGAAACATAATAAGTACACGTAATTGCTTACATAATAATCCCTCCATAAAAATGCAGACATAAAACTCATCAATACATTTGTATCTATTTTTTTTCCTTTCGTGTCTTGGTTTAGACTGTGGGATCCTCGAATTTAAGAATTTTGTCTTATTGAAACATATGTTTTCCATGTCTGGGATAGATATGCATTCAACAAATATATGTTGGGTGATTGAGTAAATGTGAATGTATATTTTAGATATCTATTTCCTTTAAAAATTCAAGTAGTAGCAGTCATACTTAAGAGTGATGTGCTTTCAGCCCAAAGTCATGCCTGTTTCTGATTATCTAGTTATAATTTGTTTCTCAACCTCTGAGTAACCAAAAGCAACAAATAATAATCTGATATAAAAGTAGAATTCTTAATTATAAAATATATCTATGGGCTATGCATGCAACACATGATTTTATGCAACATTAATACAAATATATAAATTGTAGAAAATAATCAGTTACTTAATAATTTGCCTGGTTAATAGATCTCAAGAATCTCCGTAGCCCTGTCCTACTTTGGTAACCTAAATATTTTTTTTTCAAATACCCAAAGGCTCAGAGGGATTCAAGTCAACATTAAAAATTCTTCATATAGTTTCTCTGAAAACTTAAAGGTTTTAAAGTGAAATCATTCCTAAAGAAAACATTATGATACTCTTTTTAATGCTTTTCTGTCACCACAACTGGACTGTCTTCATTAACTAAGGTGTTTAAAATGTATATTACCTACTATAACAAAAGAAGATCAAAACCTGTCACAAATGTGCTTCACAAAGCCTTCAACAAATGTTTACTTAATAGTTGTTATATACGTGACACTTTACTAGGTGTGGGAGAGTTTGCAATTTATCAGACAAAATTAAATATTGGCAACTATTTCAGTTGGAATGCCCCTGTCCTCCCAAAATTTATATCTTGAAGCCCAACACCCAAAGTGACTGTTTTTAGAGATGAAGGTAATTATGGTCAAATGAAGTCATTAAAGGTGTGGCCCTGATCCAGTAGGATTAATGTCCTTATAAGAAAAGACACAAGACAGCAAGTTCTCTTTATATTATGTGAGGACACAGTGAGAAAGTGCCCATCTGCAAGCCAAGAAGGGAGTCCTCATTAGGAACTGACCCCACTGGACATTGATCTGGGACTGCTAGCCTCTAAAACTGTGAGAAAATAAATTTGTTGTTTAACCCACTTAATCTATGCTATTTTGTTACAGCAGTCTGAAAACAAGTTAGTTTATCTCACTAACACAGTGAGATAAAGGATATGAAAGAGAAGTCTGTGAGATAATTTTCAATGAAAGCACCAAGACCATTCAGTGGGAAAAAGTCTTCAATATACTAATGCTGTTGAGAAAACTGGATATCCATATGCAATATAATGAAACTGGACCCTTAGATCATATCATATATAAAAATTAGATCAAAATCTAAGTATAAAAGACAAATTACAAAACTCTTAGAACAAATTTTATGAATAAACTTTGTATTAGGCAACAGTTTGAATTAGGCAACAGTTTCTTAGATATAGCAACAAAAGTAATAAAAGAATGTGAACCAGACTACATAAAATTTAAAATGTGCTTCAAAAGACACGATCAAGAAATTGAATGGACAGTCACAGAATAGGAGAAAATGTTTGCAAATCCTATATCAAATAAGGGTCTAGCATCCAGGATATATTAAGAATTCTTACCATTCACCAATATAAAGGCAACTCAATTTAAATATGGATAGATGATTTTAATAAACATTTTTTCAAATAAGATACACAATTGGCAAATAAGCTAATGAAAAAATTATCAATAACATTAATTTTTAGGGAAATGCAAATGAAAACTAAAATGAGATATTCACACCCTCTAGAATTCTTATCAACAAAAACCAGGACAATCAAACATGGTAGTGAGGATGGAGAGACTTTGGAACCCTAATACATTGCTGGCAGGATGATAAAATGATTAAGCAGTTTTGGAAAACATTTTAACAGTTTCTGCAGATTAAAGATAGAATTACAACATGGTCTAGCAGTACTACTCCTAAGTATTTAGACAAGAAAATTGAAAATCTATATCCACTCAAAAACTGAAACACAAATGTTCAGAGCAGCATTATTTATAATAGTCAAAAAGTGAAACTTCATATGTAAATGGGTAAATGTGGTATGTACATACATTAGACTTATTTGGCCATAAAAGGGAATGATGTCCTAATACTACAACATGGATAAATCTTAAAACATTATGCTATGAAAGAATCCAAACACAAAAGACCATGTGTTGTACGACTCTCTATATACAAAATATCCAGAATAGGTGATAGAGTCAGAAAGTAGATTAATTGTTGTCAAGTGCTAAAGGGAGAGAAGAATGAGGAGGGATTATAAATGGGTGTGAAAATTCTTTTTGAGAGAAGAAAATATTTTAGAATTAAATAATGGCGATGGTTGTACAACCTTGTGCAATATACTAAATTGAATGTGCTAAAAATCCTTGAAAAAATGTCACTGAGTTGTACATTTTAAAATGATGAATTACATGGTGTGTGTCTAATAGTTTAATTTGTATTACAAAAAATAATAAAGAACAGATACTATGTGATCAAAAATGAGTCAGTGACCAGATTTCAGAGGTGCATAAAAATTGCCACAAAAGGTATAAACTAAGATTAGAAAACACATGAGAACTAGCAGTGTGTGTGTTGGGAGGTGGGAGAAGAGGAAGGGAGAGGGAGAAAGAAGGAGAGAAAGGGGAAAAGAGGTAGAGAAGAGGTGTTAGAGTTGGCATAACATACTATAAAGGACAACTGGTAAATGAAAATGGGAAAGGTAAGTATGCACATGATTATGGAACAACTCAGTAAACTAAATTACATTAGATTCGTGCAAGAGCCATTAAATGCTATTAAGCTATTGTATGACTTCCTTGGACTTGAAAGAGGAATAATCTGAATGTTAGGAGAATGGAAATGGCACTAGGTACTGGCAGAAAATACTTCTTCAAGGAGTGTTAAGAAGACAGGATTTGAAGAATGCTAATTACTAGAGAAAACGTCAATGTTTATATCATGTAGGAAAACTATGCATTCTATTTTCAGACTTTAGAATTAATCATTATTTCAAAAAATATTCTTGTAATGGTCTCTAAATTTAACTTTTAATTATGAAAAAAATAATTTTATACACATTGCTTCTTTCCCACCTCCTACATTCCAACAGTCTTTAAAGCTCTTGAACTTCAGTTTTAAATGCTCACTAACAAAAGGAGAACATGTTATGTTTTTTTTAAGCCAAAACAAAGGAATACACACAGAGGTATGTGTATATAATAACATACTGGTAAATGTTAGAGAGAACTTATTCTAAATAGTAATGTAAATCACCCCAAGATATAAATAATTTAACTGCATAATAATGAAAAAATAATGCTTGTTATAAGGCAAAAATTTTTTATTTGTGTAAAATTGATTTCAAGGAGGAAATTTAAAATCAATTGGCCATGAAATACTGTTAGTTAATTTTGAGGACTAACCATGTTATGGGCCAAATTGTTTTCTCCCCACATTCATACGTTGAAGTCCTAACCTTTGGTACCTCAGAATGTGATTGTATTTGAAGATAGGTCATTAAAGAGACAATTAAATTAAAAGGAGGTCATTAGGTTAGCCCCTATTCTAATATGACAGATATCCTTATGAGAAGAGGAATTTAGGACATGGAAACTCATAGAGGAAAAACCCTATGTGAAAACAAAAAGAATAAGCCTATCTATAAGCCAAGGAGAGAAGGCACAGAAGAAACCAACCCTGACAGCACCTTGATCTTGAACATCTAGTCTCCATGATTGTGAGAAACTTGTTTAAGTCCTGCAATCTATGGTATTTTGTTATGGCTGTCCTAGAAAAATAACAAAATGTATTTTACTATTTGGGGGGATTTTTTTCATCTAAAAGTATTTTACTTCTTTTGTATTTTTTGTTTTCAAATAATTTCACACACAAATAAGTTTAAAATTATACAAGCAATTCCCATATGCCATTTATCCAGATTCCCCCAGTTATAACTATCTTAATATTTTTGCTTTAGCACTAATCTATATAACTGTACATAATTTTTATTTTTCTAAGCCATTTGAGAGTAAACTGTAGATGTGCTATTTTATTCCTATACACTTCACTATGTATTTATGAAGAAGCATACATAATTTTACTTTGATACAGTCCATTACCAAAATCAATAAATTATACTCGATAAAAATTATTTGTGTCTCCACAGGTCTTAGTAAAATATCCCTAAATAATACCTTTTGGAACAAAAAATACATATATTTTTAAATTCTATTAAAACATAGATATTTATGTTGTAGATCTGTCCATTATTGGTGACGTTAAATTTTATCATTGGGATAAGATGATATGTAAAGTTTTACACTGTAAAGTTACTAGATATCCATTTTTGCTAAGTATTTTGTGAGGGAGATACTTTAAGAATATGTAGCTATGCTATAGTCCATCAAACTTTGACCACTATTTTTATCCATTGATGACTCTTAGCTAGTCAGTTATTGCTATGCTGTTTGTCAAATGATGATTTTCTTAGTTTCATCATTCTTCAGTGTTTGGCAACCTACTTTAGGCCTTGCAGTTCTTCATGCATGTAGGACTAGTGGATTCTTATTCAGTAGGATAAATCCATTACTGTCATTATATATGTTGATACTCATATTTTCCCAGATTCAACCAGTAGGGGCCACTTTAGCCTGCTTCTATGTCCTTTTCTTCATATATCCGTTGACCTTTGCACACATTAGTTTCAGACCCAGTGAGATATTTTGCTCACCTTGTACATTTCCTGCCCTAGACTGGAAACAATCATTTATGCAGAAATCTAGTTCCTTAAGGTAGAGAAAAGACAGGTCCTGCACCTGAATGATCCTCCAATTCAGAGTGTGGAGCCATAAGAATCCACTGGAAGGGATGGTTCTGCCTCTAAGGATGCAAATTCAAAACTAAATAATGAAGATTTTTGTCCTATATACCAATGATTCAAGGTTTGAGTCATAAGTTGTCAATTATCAAGGATTTTTGTACAGTAGGGGCTGGGGGCATGTGGAATTTTCCAGTTGCAGAGATCACGTTAAATTGGAGTGGAAGAGGCCTGCTATGAGGAGTTATACCCTCTTTGAAAGAGTGAGAATTATCCTTAGATTAGGTAACCTCAAACTAGGATATCAGTTTGACCTATGAATCTTCTAGGGGATAAAAATGAGGCGTTTTTAAATCATGTAGCGTTTTTAATCTTCCTCTCATTCACCACTCAAGGAGAGACTTAATGGAACTCTGTACAAAGATCACAGACTTTTTTTCTCACAAAGACCAAAAAAAGGGGGAAGATTATATTTTAACACATAACCCTCAATTGTGATTCTATGTTTGGGAAGATTAGGTATAGGTAGACTGTAAAAGTTCTTGTGAGCCATGACAAATTATTGATCTAGGAAGATTATGACTTAAACATTAAAATCTGAAAGATTTAAAGAATTCACAAATAGCTAGAGAGTCAATAATATCCTGAAAGCATCAGGACGTTTTACTTAGAAAATTACCCTAATGTTATCTCCTTGTAACATAAATTAGACTTACACAATGCCAATGTTCCTTGTCTTTCCTATCTGCATGCACATTGAAATAATGTGCTGTAAATAATAGAAAGGAGACCAGTAGTGTTATGAACACTATGAACAGCATAGTTTTGAACTCAGGCAGACCATTATAAATGAAATGATTTTGAAACTTGAAGCTTCCTGAGATTTTGGACAATAAATGGCAATGCCTCGTCCAGTCATCTGTTGCATTATTAGATGCTATTTGATGATAGCCAGGGCTGATTGAGATAAAAGAAAAAGACTACCAGGATCAAAACTTCAAATAATATGATATGCCAGTAAGATGTACTGTCAGAGCCGATCAAGCAAGCCAGTTGCAGCCAATATAACATGAGTAGTGGACTAGGCTGTAAGGCCCTGGCATTGATAGAAAGCAAAACTGATAACCCATTTATATGAGTCAGAATTCCAAACAGAAACATATGAAACGTTTGTATTAGGCTAATTTGAGGTCAGTTCTATAGATAAAATGTGTGTGGAAATGTGGACAGGGTGTTAAGAATCCATAAAGAATGTTGCAGTACCCACAATGAAGATTTGCTATTCCTAAATCTGAATAGATAAGGAAAGAAAAGTTTTCAGAACCTGGAAGCAGAGACTATTGTGGAGAAGCCAGGACTAACCTAAAGGAATGCAGTTCAACTGATTATGCAAGGAGGTAGCAAGGAGGATATGTAACCTGATTTTAAACTCCTTTATCCCTGTGATTTTCTGCCTCTCTCCATTAGTGAAAATCAAATGGAAGCCTGAGAGTATGAAGATCTGTTGAGATGGTCTAAACAAAGCCACCATTCCAGGTAGAGAGCAGGGTACACAAAGATAGTGAATTTGAAAGGGAAAACGAATGATAACCAGCAGAGCAGGCTTTACTGCCCATAAATGACATTAAATAACTAGGGAGGCAGCTGTCAGGAGGCTGATGAATACCCAAAAAGTCTAGGCTCTAGAATATTGCTTTAATGGTTCAAGATCTCATCAATATAGTAATGGGGCTTTCCTAGGGATTAGGACTAAAGAGAACTTGTCCTCGTTTGTATTTTTTCTTTTAACCAAAATGTATTCTAAAAAGTACATGATTCTATAGACTTCTTCACAAATAGGTATAGATAACGCCTATGGTTTTATCTGTCATTTCAGCAAGACTATTCAGTAATATGAAGAACAGAGGGATATGTTCATAGTCATATGTATTTATACTGAAGATGTTTGCTCTTATAATATGCATGTTAGCTATGTTTGTGCTTATAAGACAATGAAAACTAATCTCTGAAAGTACTTCTAAATATTAATATTCATAAGAATATACATTTAATCAATAATCCAAAGTCTAGGTATATGAAACAATTGTTTCTTTTTTTTATGCTTGAAATTGCTCTTAATGATACATTCTTGTAGGCAGGAGGAAAACCATGTCTTCATATCTTTAATAAGCAAAGCCAGAGTTCCTGCTGAGAATATCACCAGGCTTTTGAGATTAATTTTACCTTATTTATAAAGAATGCACATACTATATATTTCAAACAGAATGGAAATCAACTTCTAGTAAGATTGAACTTAATGTAAAATATGGCCATGTGGGATACACAACAAAATAAAAATCACGTAAACTGAGAAAGTACATACTATCAGGCACCTGAACTGTGCTTATTACATTCTGAACTTAATTCTAAACTTGTAAAAATAGATATTTAAGTTTTAAGATATAAGTGTATAGCTTATCAAATATTCCAGAATATATACCTGAACACAAACTAGCTTATGGAGGAAAAATATGTTTTTCATAAGTTTTACTAAAGCAGAAAATTTTTACCATATGTCTTAATTTGTATTGTAGGGTCAATACTATAGATGATTTCTTCATTTTCTAAAAGATGCAAAAATACTCAAATAGGTGACTATGTAAAGTGTTTTTGTGAGGATTACATTAATTGCATATAAAGATCTTTTATCTATGTTTGGTACATACTAAATATTCTGTAACTTTTAGTATATAATTATAATTATAAAAAACAAGTGAATACCTTTAATATGTTAATGAGAATATTATTTTAATGAGTTGAGAAAATATATCTAGTTATTTGATTTCTGATGATTTATCTTAGTACTAAAACTTACAGACATAAGAACAGATAGTTAATACATCTGTTGAACTCTCTTTCTCTTTGAAATTTCACAAGTCTTGAGCCAACCCTTGGCAGTTTCTAGATTTTAGTCAATTAGTACTGAAATTTTTAAATAGAATTCTAATGTAAAATTTTGTTGTTGATTAAAGTGAGACCCATATGCTTTAAATACTAAATGTGAGAATGGAAAAGTTATAGCTCTATTTGGAAACTATGAGAGCTGTCCATGAGTATCATTTATATGGAATGCTAATATGGCAGTTGGACTGCCTAAAAATGTAACTCCTATTCTTTTCAAAAAAATTTTATTTTAACGTAATGAGATTATTTTTTATACCATAATACATGGACAAGCTGGCTCCCAACCAACTAGAATACCAAAATCTCCAAATTAAGAAAGACTTGATAAGAGCATATCATTGAATAAAATAACTTGTGAATTAATTGTTGGGAATTTGAATGTTTATAATCTTCTTGCAGAATATGCAAGCCTTTTTATCTTTGTCCCTCTAGAGATACACTCAATTGTCCTCAGAAGGCTGACCTGTTGAGAGTGTATATCAAGAGATTCCTTGGCCCTTTGGCTTTCAATTGAATTTCATCAACCTGAACACTGGGATAAATCAGAGAAAGATGAGTGAATTTAGAGTATGTATTCCCCTATTTCCTCCTTTAGGGTTTAGATAGGATGCCTACCTCACTCAACTAAAGATCAACTCTAATGTCAAGCTGCCCTCTGCATACAGCTTTCTCTCATTGCAGGTTCCAGTACTCTCTATTCTTCTGATCTAAGCTCATCACACTTGCTCAAATGACCATCAGAAATAGCATGGGTTGGAGCACAAATAGAAGATGACATTTAGAAGATCTGGTAGATTTGGCACTTCGTCATTATGATTACATGAGTGATTATAAGGCAACAGGGGTAGCTTACTTGCTCCCATGATCCTAAAGAGCTTAGATAAAGAGAAGGGGAACTGAATAGCTGTATATATCCTACTCAATGTGTGAACACTCAGACAGCCTTGACAGTTCTAAAACAGTTTCCATCTCCTGTAATTGCAGTGCAGAGATCTATGCTTAGTGGACAAAAGAGTTACATAGTTGCAGTGCCAAATATTAAAACTACATGATATTTTGCTAAGTCAAGGACAATGGAGGAATGTATTGAAATCATCAATATGGATGAAACATTTAGGATAGAGATACAAAGGTGAAAATTTTAAACTAAATCCTCTTGAATTTTCCATGCCACAAGAGGTAGACCTCCATCTTTACTTCCCCAACCATTAAGACTTTTCTGCTTCATCATAAAACAATAATAAAGAATTAGGAGTGCCTGGGTGGGTCAGTTGGGTAAGCATCTGACTTTGGATCAGGTTATGATCTCACAGTTTGTGAATTTGAGCCCTGTGTCAGGCTCTGTGCTGACAGCTCAGAACCTGGAGCCTGCTTTGGATTCTGTGTCTCCTCTCTCTGCCCCTCCCCCACTTACGCTCACTCTCTGTCTCTCAAAAACGAATAAACATTAAAAAAATTTTTAAATAAAGATTTCACCTAGGGAAGCTGCCTCACAAGCAGTAGGTCCCACCACTACACCTTTATTAGCCTTAAGTTCTTAATGAGAATTAGATCCCATTCAACTTTTTAAGGTAATTTTCCCAGGCAGAAATGGGCTGCATAATTTTAAATCATGTATATGTAATCAGCTCAAGTCTGAGAATCATCAGTGAAATAGATTATTAGACCACGAAGGATGGAATATAATTTTGGTCATGTTAAAGGTATATGTACAGATGTGTTCATTTATGATTAAACATTGAATGTGTTCAGTTGAGCATATAGGGGTAGCATTAAAAGTCTGTCTAGTAAGAAAATTCATGCCTCAAGTCAAAGATAGCTTACAGATAAGTAACTGAAACGTTTGGATTTTCTGCTTTATGGTAGAGGAAGGAGTCTGAAAACTCAAAGGTTGAAATATTGAAATAGTTATGTTTTGGACATTTTTCTTGGCCAGCCCCCAACCATACCCTCAAGGAGACCTTCGGGGTATTCTTCATGGCTTGTTGAAGGTATTCTTGTACCAGGGGGTAAAGAAAGGTATTGGTAAAGGAGACACTAGCATCCTTAAAATGCTCAATGATGTCTGTCCTCTTTGGACCACCAGTGGTGGTGGTGGCAGAGAATTTAACCATTCTCTGATATCAGTGAGATGATGGGATCCAGGATATGAGACGCTAGAGTAATAATGCCATCGGCAGCAACTCCACAATAAGCCACAGGAGTGGAAGAGTAGTCAGGATGTTTTGATCTGTACATGTATGTGGTGATGACTTTGTCGTTGTGGAGTATCTAGGATTTTGTTTTAAGTACTCTACTAAGGTGTCCAGTTTGTTAAAGTCCTAAGCTGAGGTAGAGCTAGAGACATATAGAGATAGATTTTTAAAAAAGAGTGGGAATAGAAATACACACATTTTGCCTAGGCTTTGTGAGCAGGAATTTCACTTATCACTGTGAGATTCATGGCCATCTGCCTAGATATAAGCCTGCTTGTGGTCTTAAAGCCTCTTTTGACGAAGTATGTGGTTAAGGTTATTAAGGATCTTGAACAAAGATGATATACAATGGAAATGACACAGCATTATCAGATAGGGGTTAAAAGACCCACTTTATGTCTGATGGAGCTGGAACAGAAAATATAGCTTGCACCTGAAATTAAGTTAGACTTCCCAAACCTTCTTTATCCCGTATTAAACTTATAAATCCAGTTGTAGGCTGAGCAGCTAGAGAATTACAAACTTCCTCCTACAGACACAGGGTCTACTTTCACTAACTTCTCCAGAATGATGCAGTAGAACACATTCAAATTATTATGGATAATACAGCATCCACAAAGAATCTAAATTTGGCTGAACTATACTTGCTCATTTCACTCATACCGCCAATATCACCAATCAAAGGAAGACACTTATTCTTCTATTGGAAAAGAGTATGAGGTGAAAACACAAGTGCCGATTTTTCAGGGGTTGTGAAATGACCTTTCTTATGGAATTAAATAGGAACAGTGGAAAAAGTGTAACAGTCATTATCCCTACAGTTATGTCTTCTTTTATACTTAAGATGAGTTGTGAATTTTCTTTCTATTTGACCATAATTTGAAGTTTGTCTCTTTTATTTTTAATCTGTTTTTTTTCATTTCTGATACCGATATTGGCCATATGGCATTATATTTAAAAGCTTAAAAACTACTTGTTTGGACTACCACATGTTCAGTTTTTGAAAATGTTCCATGTTTGTTTGGAAAGATATATATTCTCTGTTTTCAGTTATGTAAATATGTTTGTAAATAATCTAGACAGTTAATACTTTTTATTCAAATTTCTGTATCTCCAGTTATATTCTATTACTGAGTATGGTTCCCAACAGAGTTAACTTAAATTCTTACATTGTGATTATCAGTGTGTCAGTTTTTTCTTGTTCATCCATCACTTTTGCTGCATATAATTTGGAATGACATATTTTTAATGTTTATTTATTTTGAGAGAAAGAGGGGAGGGGGAAGGAGGGAGGGAGAGAGAGAGAGAGAGAGAGAGAGAGAGGGAGGGAGGGAGGGAGGGAGAATCCCAAACAGGTTCCGTGCTGTCAGCACAGAGCCTGTCACAAGGCTTTACATCCCAAAGCACTAGAACATGACCTAGGCCAAAATCAAAAGTCAGATGCTTAAACAACTGAGTCACCCAGGCACACCTGGAATGATATTATTAAGAGCACACAGGATTTTACACATCATATCTTCTTCGTGAATTTTGTTTCAAATCATTATTTTCTCTGTTTATCCATTCGGACGCTTTCCACATGATTATATAATTTTTAAAAAATCTGTTCAGATGAGTCTAGGGTATTTTGGAAACTCTTAGTAAATGCTTTGTTTTGTTATGGCAAATTATATGAATAAATTTTTAAATATAAAACCATTCTTGTATTCCTAGAATAAACCCAACTGAATTTTAATGAAAACTTTAAAACTAGATTTAGTTGCTCATATTTATTTTAGAATATCTGTAATCATGCTTGATATTTACTATCAAATGGCCTATAATTCCCGTACCTCATAATGTCCTTTCATTATAATTCAATTATAATTATAAAATGAGTTGAAAACGCCTCTTCTTTTTCTATTTTCTAAAATAGTCCCTATTTAAAATACTTTGTCTTAAATGGCTTATAGAACCATTGGTACTAAAACGATATGGATTTAATAGGTTTCTAGTTGATATTTGAGAAGCAATTTTAGTATTAAAATGTATAAACCTACTCACATTTCTTTTTTATTCCGATTAGGTAAGTTACAACAAATTAGGCAATTGTTTATGTCTAAGTTACTATAGTTGGCAGCACAAACTTTTAATTTTCATTATTGCTTTTTGAAGTCCTTTATGTTTCCTTGTAGCTATGCTCACATTTTTGCTGATTTTTCTATTGTTATTTTGCTGTATTTTATCTAAGATTTGTTTATTTTGGTATAATTTTTAAGGAACAATTTTTCACTCTTAATCCTCTCAACGATATTTTTGCTTTCTGCTTCTTAATGTTTACTCTTGATCGTTTCCTTTTTTTCTACTTCATTTATTCTGGAGCCCTTTTTTCTAGATCTTGACCTCATTTTTAATTCATTATTAGTATTTTTTAAACCATCTTGTATGACTGGAACATCTCTAAGTCCTGCTTTAGTTGTCATCCGTGCGTGTGTGTACGTGTATGCATAATTTTATCTATTTTCGTTTTATTGCTGCAGAGCACTGATATTGTGATTCATGATATAAATCCTCTAAAAGGTCTGATATTTTTCCATGCAGACTATATAATACATGGACAAATTTTGTAACTCTTCTCTACATGTTTATAAAGGTTATATATTATCCATTCTGTCCATTAACTCAAATATATTAATTTTAGCAAATGTTCTCCACCCTTATTTCTAATTCTAAAAGTTCTAAAAATGCCTTTTATGATCAAAATTTATCAAATAGCCCCTGTAAGTCTATTTATGAGACTATATTATTTTGAGTACTTTAGAATCTCATGGTTTGTATATGTCAAAAAAATTCAAAAGTTGCATCTAATAAATAAAAATGAAGATATCACTATGTGGGCAATTTTTCCATTCTTATTAATTGTTATTATTTAACTTCATATGAACCACATACTATTGTTTCCTCATGTATCATTATAAATGGGTCACTTTTATCCCTAATATTGCCTTTTACCTTAATTACAATATTTGGATGGCTATGTTGCCAACTGTATACTGTATATTTCTGTATACTTGTATTTTACTTGAGACCCTTATAAATTACACTTTGATTTTGTTTCTAGATCAAACCTGACAGCCTTATATACTACTAGTGATTTATTGCACTTGTATACATATCACACATGGACATTTTCATATTGTTCCAATAATCTTTGGAATTTATGCTTTCTAACGTTTCCCTCTGCTCTTGTGTTTTCTATTTGATCTGCCTTCTTTGGGGATACTTAAGATTTATTTATTTATTTATTCATTCATTCAATTATTTATTTATTTTTAATGCTTGTTTATTTTTGAGAGTGAGAGAAACAGTGTGAGCAAGGCAGAAGCAGAGAGAGAGAGAGACACACACACACACAGACTCTGAAGAAGGCTCCAGGCTCTGAGCTGTTAGCACAGAGCCCAATGTGGGGCTGGAACTCAGGAACCCTGAGATCATGACCTGAGCCAAAGTTGGACACTTAACCAACTGAGCCACCCAGGCACCCCTAGGTATTTTAAATTCAGTTATTTCCCAACTATTAATCTGAAAACTGTGTATTCAATTTCTACTTTTTTTTTCTTTTTCTCCAATCCCCGCCAACACTTGCTATTTCTTGTCTTTTCTTTTAATATTGTCAAATTGGTTTCCATACAACACCCAGTGCTCTTCCCCAGAAGTGCCCTCCTCCATCACCACCACCTCCCTGCCCCCTCCCCCTCCCCCTCCCCCTTCAACCCTAGGTTTGTTTTCAGTATTCAATAGTCTCTCAGGTTTTGTGTCCCTCTCTCTCCCCAACTCTCTTTCCCCCTTCCCCTCCCCATGGTCCTCCATTAGGTTTCTCCTGGTCTCCTGTTAGACCTATGAGTGCAAACATATGGTATCTGTCCTTCTCCACATGACTTATTTCGCTTAGCATGACACCCTCGAGGTCCATCCACTTTGCTACAAATGGCCATATTTCTACTCTTAATAGCAATTCTTAAGTTCTAAACACATAATTGTTACAAGAAAGAATAAAGTTTGATAATATCTTTATTTTTCACTTTAATAATACAAGAATCTTTGAATTGATTTTATTAACTACCCTTCATTTAGTGAATGTTACACACCACACTCTCTCAGTGGAGTGTTTAATTCATTGGTTTACTTGCCTTTCAGGATTTTAATTTGTGGAATTTCTATTCTGTGCTATTGAATTTTAAGATATTTTTGGTTTCTTCTCCTAAGTGTGATTTCCTTTTATCAATGTCAAATCATCTTCAACAAATGTATTCAATAATCTCTACTAGCTTTGTTATATAAAAATTTTAGGTTCAAGTGATGCTATTTGTCATGTCTGGCTGTCATTCATGGTAGCTTCATTTTTGGTATAGTTTGTAATTTTAAGTATAAAGATCAGTGAAGTCTTGACATCAGGAGTAGAACCCAGTGATTTATCTTTTATATATAATACCCAGTGCTCATCCCAACAAGTGCCCTATCAGCCATTTAATCCATCCCCCCATCCACCTGCCCTCCAGGAACCCTTAGTTTGTTCTCTGTATTTAAGAATCTCTTATGGTTTGACACCATCTCTGTTTTTATGTCATTTTTCCTTCCCTTTCCCTATGTTCACCTATTGTGTTTCTCAAGTTCCACCTATGAGTGAAATCATATGATATCTGTTTTACTCTGACTTACTTTGCTTAGCATAATACACTCTAGTTCCATCTGTGTTTTTGTTAATGGCAAGATTTCACTTTTTTCATTGCTGAGTAGTATTCCAAAAATCCTTACATTTTTAAAAACCATTTCAGTAGTAAGATCAAGACAGAAAAACTTTGCTTACATAAATACTGACAGTTTTGTTTTTCTACTGTATCTATTTAACTGATAGTATAACATTTCAAGTGTTCTGTATTTAGTCAAATCATTCCTAACTACCTGAATGGGTAAAGGCTCTATCCCCCCTCTTCACATGGTAAATGCCTACTGGGAATTCTTCAGCACAAGTGGATATACTTCCCCCTCTGGTCTCAGTCCCCATCTTTGTTTGAGGTCCTGGGAATTCCCAAACTTTTTCATCAGTACAGCTGTGTAGTATTAAAGAATGTGGTCTTTGTTTTTTCATCATTTCTAGGTGTCCTGAAACAGGAAGTTATTTAAGTTCTCTAATCCAACCTACTTTTTTTTAATAAGCCATTCTTTTTTATTTTATTTAAGTTATCTCTAAGTGATGATACTTGAGGATGCCTGGGTAGCTCAGTCGGTTAAGACCATGATCTCATGGTTCCCTTTTCTCCACATCCTAAGCAACACTTTCTAAATTTAACCATTTTCTTATTGACCATTCTCACCAGTGTGAGGTAGTATCTCACTGTGGTTTTGGCTTGGACTTCCTGATGACTAGTTGAGTATCTTTTCATGTGTCTGTTGGGCATCTGTAGGTCTTCCTTGGAAAAATGCCTATTCAAGTCCTCTGCCCAATTTTAATTAGGTTATTAAATTTGTTGTTTTTGTAAGCATATTGAACTATATGTTATTTATAAATTTTGAGTATCAACCCCTTAATAGATATATGGCTTAAAAGATTTTCTTCAATAGGTTGCTTTTTCATTTTGTTGCTGTTTCATTTTGTTGCTGGTTTCCTTTGCTGTGCAGAAGTTTTCAGTTTGATGTAGTCTAATTTGCTTATTTTTGTTTTTGATGTCAGATTAAAAAATCTTACCAAGATTGATGTCAAGGAGCTGACTACTAGGTTTTCTTCTAAGAGTTTTATGGATTCAGGTCTTACATCACTGACTTCAATCCATTTTGATTAATTTTTGTTGTATGTGTAACGTAGTGGCCTAGTTTTCCCAGAACCATTTAATGAAGAGACTGTCTTATCTCTGCATTATTATTTGTCTCCTTTGTCATAAATACATTGGCCATATGTGTGTGGAAATATTTCTGACTCTCTATTTTGTTTTATTGACCCATGTGCCTGTTTTTATGTTATTACCACACTGTTTTGAATACTATAGCTTTGTAATATACTTTGAGATCAGGGATTGTGAAACCTCCAGCTTTGTTTTCTTTCTCA
Source organism: Helogale parvula (assembly GCA_004023845.1). Lineage (NCBI taxonomy): Eukaryota > Metazoa > Chordata > Mammalia > Carnivora > Herpestidae > Helogale > Helogale parvula. The sequence goes on along the minus strand of PJEM01008178.1, from coordinate 49,727 downwards.
AGATCGGCTTCACTATTCTGGATCTGTGATTCTACACAAATTTTAGAATTGTTTGCTCTCTTTCTGTGAAAAATGACATTGAAACCTTGATAGTGGGTGCCTTGAATCTGTAGATTGCTTTTGGTAATATGCACAATTAAATACCATTAATTCTTTTCATCCATGAGCATGTAATATATGTGTGTAGGTATATATATATATATATATATATATATATATATACACACATATATATGTGTGTGTGTGCATATATATATATATATATATATACACACACACACATATATTTGTGTTCAGTTTCCTTCAGTAATGTTTACAGTTTTCTGTGTTTAGATCTTTCACCTCCTTGGTTAAGTGTATTGCTAGATATTTTATTTCTTTTGATGCCGTTACAAATGGAAATGTATTCTTCATTTTTCTTATACTTTGCCATTATTGTATAGAAACAACCAATTTTCATGTATTGAATATTTGTCCTGCAACTATACTGAATTTGTTTTTTAGGTGTAACAGTTTTTGTTGGAGTGTTGCAGGTTTTCTATGTATAATATCATGTCTTCTACAAATAGCAACAGTTTGCTTTTCCTTTCCAGTTGTGTATCTTTTATTTTCTTATCTAATTGCTCTAGAATTGACCTCCAGTACTTTATTGAATAAAAGTGATGAGAGAGTCGGCAGCCTTATCTTTTTCCTGATCATATTGAAAATGTTTTCATCTTTTCACCATTGATTATGTTAAGATTGGTCCTATCCTATATGACCTTTGTTATGTTGAAGTACGTTTCTTCTGGAAACACTTTGCTGAGATTTATTTTATCATAAATGGATGTTGAATTTTGTCAAATGCTTTTCCTCCATCTATTGAGATCATCATAATTTTATCCCTTATTAATGACCTGTATCACTTTGATTGATTTGTGGATGTTGAATCAGACTTTGATCCCTAGAGTAAATCTCACTTAATGATGGTATATGATTCTTTTAATGTGTTGAACTTTATTTGCTGATAATTTATTGAAGATTTTTGCATTTATATTTATCAAGAATATTGCCCTGTAATTTTCTTTCCTTATAGTTTTGTTTCTTGTCATCTGGTTTGGGTGTCAGTGTAGTGGTAGCCTTATAAAAGGAGTTTGGAATATTTCTCCTTCTATTTTTTTGGAAGAGTTTAAATAGGATTCGTGTTCAATCTTCTTGTAATATTTGATAGATTTAACCAGTGAAGGTGTCTTGACCTAGATTTTGTTGGACTATTTTTGATTACTGGTTCAGTCTCCCTACTATAAACTAGCCAATTCATGTTTTCAATTTCTCCATGATGCAGACTTGGAAGACTGTATTTCTAGGAATTTATCCATTTCTTCTTGGTTGTCTAATTTGTTGGCATATAATTTTTCATAGTGGTCTCTTATCATCCTTTATATTTATGTAGTATCAGTTGTAAATTTCCTCTTTCACTACTGATTTTACTTAAGTCAACTTTTTATTTTTTATAAAATGTTTGTTTATTTTTAAAAGAGTGCAAGCAGGGAGGGGCAGAGAGAGGGAGAAGAAGAGAGGATCCAAAGTGGGCTCTGCCTGCACTGACAGCGGTGAGCCCAATTTGGGGCTTAAACTCACAAATTACGAGATCATGATCTGAGCCAAAGTTGGATGCTCAACTGACTGAACCACCGAGGTGCCCTAGGTCCTCATTTATTATTTTACTTCATTATTGAAGTATAGTTGATATACAATGTTATATTAATGTAAAGTGTACAGATATAGTTATGACAATTCTACATTATACAGTGTTCACCACAATTTAAGTATAGTTGCCATCTATTAACATCAAATAGTATTAAAATATTATTGACTATATTCTGTATACGGTACTTTTCTTTCCCATAAATTTCATATTTTATAACTGGAAATTTGTACCTCTTAATCCCCTTCACCTATCTTCAAACATCTCTCCACTCTCTCAGTTTTGCAACCACTAGTTGTTTCTCCGTATGTAGAAGTCTGTTTCTAGTTTTTTGTTTGTTCAACATATGCTCATTTGTATGTGTTTTAGAGTCCACATATAATTGAAATCATATGGAATTTGTCGTTCTCTGTCTGGCTACTTTCACATAGCATAATACCCATTAGATCTGTCCATGTGGTCATAGATATCACTGCTCTTTATGTCTCCGTAATATTTCTGTGTGTGTATATACACGCAGTATAATATACCACATTTTCATCCATTCATCTGTTGTACACTTAGGTTGCTTTTATATCTTGGCTATTGTAAATAATTATGCAATAAACATGGGCCTGCATATATTTTCTCAAATTAATAATTTTGTTTTCTTTGGGTAAATCCCCAGTAGTGGGATTATTGGACCATATGGTAGTCTGTATTTAATGTTTTGAGAAATCTTCATACTCTTTTATAGAGTGGCTGCACCAGTTTGCATTCTCACCAGCAGTTTATGAGGTTTCCTTTTTCTCCACATCCTTGGCAACATTTGTTGTTTCTTGTATTTTTTATTTTAGCCATTCAGACTGGTGTAAAGTGATGTATCACCTTTATTTTGACCTGCATTCTATAATGATTATATTGAAAGTTTTTTCATGTGTATGTTGGCACTATATATGTCTTTGAGAAAATGTCTACTCAGGTTCTCAGCTCATTTTTAAGCAGATTATTTATAGTTTTCATGTTGAAAACTTGAGTTAGTTATTTATGCATTTTGAATGTTAATCCTTTATCAGTTATATCTTTTGCAAATATCTTCACTCATGTAGGATTCTTCTTTTTCATTTTGTTGATGGTTTCCTATGCTGAGCAAAACCATGATATTTTGGTGTAATTACAATTGTTTGTATGTATGTATGTATGTATGTATGTATGTTAGCACTAACAGAGAAGAAGTTCAGTGCGGGGGAGGGAGGAAGGGAGGGGGTATGGGAGAGGGAGAGGGAGAGGGAGAGGGAGAGGGAGAGGGAGAGAGAGAGAGAGAGAGAGAGAGAGAGAGAGAGAGAGAGAGAGAGAGAGAGAGAGAGATACTTACGCAGGCTCCATATTCAGCATGGAGCTCTACAAGGGGCTTAATGCCCCGATCCTGGGATCATGACCTTAGCTGAAACAAAGTCAGATGCTCAACCAACTGAACCACATAGGTGCCTCTCCAATAGTTTATTTTCGTTGTTGTTTCCTGTGCCTGAGTAGACCTATATAGAAATATATTGCAAAGACTATCTTTGTTCAAGAGATAACTGCTTATTTTTTCTTTTAGAAATTATATGAGGGGTGCTTAGGTGATTTTGTCGGTTGTGTCTGATTCTTGATTTAAACTCAGGTCGTGATACCATGGGTCATGGGATCAAGCCCTGTGTTGAGCTTGGCACTGACAGTGTGGAGCCTGCTTGGGATTTTCCCCCTCCCTCTCTCTCTAAGCCCCTCCATTGCTTGCACTCTCTTTCTCTCAAAGCAAATAAACAAACATTAAAATTTTTGAAAAAAATTATATGGTTTCATATCTCATATTTAGTTCTTTAATCCATTTCAAGTTTATTTTTGTGTATAATATAAGAAAGTGGTTCATTTCATGCTCTGACATTTAGGTGTCAGTTTTCCCAACGTTTTTTAAAGAGGGTCTTTTCCCCATTGCATATTCATGCCTCCTTTGTTGTAGATTAATTGTAGATTATTTAAACATATTATTGAAAGCTTATTTATGAGCTCCCTATCATTTTCCATGTATCTATATGTCTATTTTTTGTCCTATTACCATTCAATCTTGATGACCATATCTTTACAGTATAGCTTACAATTTGGGACTGTGATCCCTCTAATTTATTTCCTTTTCAAGATCCCTTGGATATTTGTGTGTGTGTGTGTGTGTGTGTGTGTGTGTGTGACTCTACAAATATTTTAGGGTTATTTGTTCTAGTTCTATAAAAAATATTTTTATAGGGATTGCATTGAATCTGTTGATTTGCTTTGTGTAGTAAGTACATTTATCAGGATTTTTCTTTAGTACATTAGCATGGTATCTCTTTCCATTTATTTGTGTCATTTTCAAATTCCTTATTCAATGTCTTATATTTTACAGATTATAGGTCTTTAACCCCAATAGTTCAGCTTATTCCTAGGTATTTTATTATTTTTGGTGCAATTGTAAATGGATTATTAATTTCTTTTTTAATTATTCATTATTAGTATATGGAAATGTAACAGATTTCTATATAAAATAAAACCTTGGATTGCAAGTAACTTGTTCCACAGTGTTCTGCAGGACAAGCAAACATTTTTAATAGATTTTAACTTGGTAAATGAGTCATGTCTGCAATGTGAGTAGTATATGATGCTGAACATTGCATGATCACAGCTCAGTCAATGGTTCTTGAAATTTGCTTTGATATGTGAGTGCTTTGGATTGCAAACAGGTTTCCAGAATGAATTATGCTCTCACAAAGCATGGTTTTACTGTACTAATTTTGTATCCTACACCTTTAGCATATTGATTCGTTAACTCCAATAGTTTTTAGTGAAGTCTAGCTTTTTTTTTTTAAGTTTATTTATTTTGAGAGAGCGAGATAGAGTGTTTGTGGGCAGAGAGAGAGAGAGAGAGAGAGAGAGAGAGAGAGAGAATCCCAAGCAGGATCTACACTGTCTGCTTAGAGCCCAACATGGGGCTAGATCATATGAACCATGAGATCATAGGGCTTTTTAATTTATAATATATGATATCTTCATATAATGACAGTTTTACTTCTTCCTTGCCAATTTAAATGCCTTTTAATCTTTTTTATCTTTTCTGAATTCAAGGCTAAGACTTTAGCCCTATGATGAATAAAAGCAGAGAGAATGGACATACTTGTCTTCTTTCTCAGAGGAAAAGCTGTCAGTTTTTTTCTCTTGGGTATGATATTAGCTCTGGGTTTCTCATGTATGGTCTTAACGCTGAAATTTTGTTTCTCTGTGCTTACCTTGTTGGAAGTTTTTATCAGGAAAAGTTAAGTCTTGTCAAATGCTTTTTCTGAGTTTATTGAGATAATATGACGTTTATCCTTCATTTCGTTAATGTGAGGTATCACACTGATTGATTTGCAGATTTTAATAATCCTTGCATTCCAAGTAATCTGATGAAAGATATTTTAATGTATTGTTTAATTTAGTTTGCTAATATTTTGTTGAGTAATTTTGCATATAAGTCATCAAGGATATCGGCCTGTAGTTTTCATTTTCGTGATATCTTTGTCTGGTTTTTGTATAGAGTAATCTTGGTCTTAGAATGAATTTGGAAGTTTTCTTTCCTCTTCTATTTTTATGAAATAGCTTGAAAAGAATAGGTATTAATGCTTTCAATATTGATAGAATTCACCTATGAAGCCGTCTGCTCCTGGCCTTTGTTTTGGGGGAGTTTTTTGAATATGGACTGAATTTTGTTACTAGTAATCAGACTGTTCAGATTTGTATTTTTGTTACTTAGTGTGAGGAAATGATAAGTTTCTAGGAATTTTTTCATTTATTCTAAGTTATTTAATTTGTTGCCACATAATTTTTTATAATTGTGTTTAGTCATTTTTTATATTTCTGTGTGACAAGTGTTACTTTTTTCAGATTTTCTTTATTTGAATTTTCTCTTTCTTTTAATGAATCTGGCTAAAGATTTATCAGTTTGACTAATCTTCTCAAAGAAACAGCTCTTGGTTTCTTTTATCTTTGCTAAAGCATTTTTTAGTCTTTATTCTGGTTTTGATTATTTTACATCTTCTACTAACCTTACATTTTATTGTTCTTTTGCTAATTTCATTAGATGTAAAACTAAATTGAGACTTATTGTTTTGAGGTAAGCCTGTATTGCTATACATTTCCCTCCTGGAAGTGCTATTACTGTGTCCCAAATATTTTGGACTATTGTGTTTCCATTTTCATTTGTGTCCATGTATTTTTTTTCCTTGATTTCCTTGACCCATTGGTTTTGTTTTAGCATATTCTCTAAACTGCACATGTTTCTGGATTTTCTTTATCACTTTTTTCTTTTTATCTTAAAGTTTTAAATAACAATTAGTTAACATATTATATTAGTTTTAGATGTCCAATATAATGATTCAAAAATTCCATATATAAACAGTATTCATCACCAGAAGCTCATTTCTTAATCTCCATCACCTATTTAACCCATCGCCCCCCCCCCCCACCTCTCCTCTGGTAATCATCAGTTAGTTAAATGATCCTTGCATTCCAGGTAATCTGGTGAAAGATATTTTAATGTATTGTTGAATTTCATTGAAAGTCTGTTTCTTGGTTTAACCACGCTCTTTCCCTTTTACTCATTTATTCCTTAAATTCTACATATGAGCAAAATCATGTGGTATTTGTCTTATTCTGAGTGACGTATTTCACTTAGCACTATATTTTCTGGCTCCATCTATGTCATTGAAAATGGCAAGATCTCACTCTTTTTATGAGTGAATAATATTCCATTATATATGGAATATATATTTTATATAATTATATATCATATATAATTATATATTTATATATTTAACCATTCATATATGGATGGATATGTGGATGGACAAGATTGCTTTGGATACTCAGGAATTTTTGTGGTTCCATACAGATTTTAGAATTGTTTGTATTCTAGTATTGTGAAAAATGCTGGTGGCATTTTGACAGGGATTACATTAAATGTGTGAATTGCTGGGGCACCTGGATGGCTCAGTTGGTTAAGTTTCTGACTTCGGCTCAGGTCATGATCTCACAGTTCATGGGTTCAAGCCCTACATCGGGCTCTGTGCTGACAGCTCAGAGCCTGGAGCCTGCTTTGGATCTCTCTCTCTCTCTCTCTCTCTCTCTCTCTCTCTGTCTCTCTCTCTCTCTGTCTCTGTCTCTCTGTCTCTCTCTCTCTCTCTCTCTCTCTCCCCCTCCCCTCCTCCTCCTCCTCCTCCTCCCTTCCCTGCTCATGCTTTGTCCCCCTCAGTCTCTCAAAAATAAATGTTAAAAATTAAAAAAAAATGTATGGACTGCTTTGAGTAGTTGAAACATTTTAACAATGTTTGTTCTTCCAATCCATGAACATGGAAATGTCCTGCCATTTCTTTGTGTCATCTGCAAATTTTTTCATCAGTGTTTTATAGTTGTCAGAGTGCAGACCTTTCACCTTTTAGTTAGGTCTCATCCTAGGGTTTCCTTTTTGGTTTTTTATTTTTGTTTTTGGTGCAATTGTAAATGGGATTGTTTTCTTAATTTCTCTTCTGCTTCATTATTCATGTGTATAAGTGCAAAAGACTTCTGTACTCTTCTCCTCCCCATGTTTTATGTATATATTGTCATATTTTACACTCCATTATTTTTTTAGTTCCTTGACTGATATTTTGCAAAAGTATTCATTTTCACTGGTTTTGTGTTTCCTAGCTTCATACTATCACTTTTGATTTTTTCATCTACTCAGAGAGTCCCCTTTAATATTTATTGGAGGCCTGGTTAATGGTCATGACTAGGAAATGATTTATATCTCCTTCTATTCTCAATGACAACCTTGCTGCATATAGTATTCTTGGCTACAGATTTTTCACATTATATATGATGCTACTCTCTTCTGGCTTGGAAAATTTCTGCTGAAAAGTCCCTTGATAGTTTTATTAGGTTCCTTTTGTAAGTGTCTTCTTTTGTATTGTTGCTTTTATTTTTTTCTTTATCACTATATTTTACCATTTTTAATTTATGTCTTGGTGTGGATCTGCTTTTGTTGATTTTGTTGGGGTTCTCTGTGTCTCTTGGATCAGGATATATGTTTCCTTATACAGATTAGAATAGCTTTTAGCTGTTATCTGTTGAAATAACTTTTCTTTACCTTTTATTCTGTATTCTTCTTCTGGGGCTCCTATGATATGAATGTTGTTGTGTTTGATGGAGTTACTCAGTTTCCTAAGTCTATCAATAAACAAATTAACCTGCATTTACCTTTGAAAACCTTCATGGCTGGTGTGAGGGAGACAAGAGAGAAGGGTTATTGTGTAGGATGACTTTCACTATCATTAATGGAATCACTGCTATCTATTGGCTCAGTGGAATCCTTTTCTTTTTGTGCAACTTTAACAAGAAACCTATCCATGACGCTTTTGCCTCCTTTTGAGTATTTCATGGAAATGTGACACTGCATTGTCATTAAACACATTTATTACTCACACTGCTACAGCCTTATTTGGGTGGTGCTTTTATACAAAGTTTTCCACCATTTCCCACATTTCACACATCTCTCCAATCTTACTTGAAGTGAGGAATTCCTCTGCCTTTTTCTCCTCCTCCTCCTCTGAAAACAAGATGTAGATATAGACTTCTTATAAAATCTTACAATTTCAGCCACTTGCTTACGTCATGCTATTCTTGATGCTTTCATATTCTTGATGATTTTTTTTAAATTTTCACTGTAACCACCTGCTGCTTCTTACTACCTTTTTTTCAACCTTTCTCTGCATGGGAACCACTGTATATGCTCACACAGATGTCGACTACAGTACAGTATTAATAAACTCTTGTCATATACTGCATTTAATGTAACTGGCAATAAGGTGGCAGAGGAAAGGCCCTATATCTGCAGGCAGTGTGACCTAGAATGAGGTAAAGCATTCCTAAGCTTACTCTTATATGGAAAAGCAAAGGACTGTCCATAAGTGCTTTGAAATGACAAGTGCCAGTTGTGGATACCTTCCAACCTTCTGAAAACTCAGATTTCTTCCAAACACCGTCACCTGGGGCCAACCATCCAAGCATGGGAGACATCACCCAGTTTTTCAGTGAGAGAAGGAAAAAAGAACGATTAGCACAGTTGTGATCATGTGAGGTTCAGTGTCACGTACTACTCATAGTGAAAGACATCACCCATTTATCAAGTTAAAATTAATAGAAGTGTCTGCTTATCTTGCAAACACTTGCAGAACAAGTTACTCACCATCCAAGGTTTTACTGTACATTAAAAGGATAATTCACTAAAATGGGATTTATTCCTGATGTTCAAGGGTGGCTTGACATATGCAAATGAATAAATATAATATACGTTAATAGAATACAATAAATATGTGATTTTCTCAAGTGCTGCAGAAAAAGAAATTTGCAAGTACATTATTTCATGATTAAACCTTTAATAAAATGGGTATAGGAGGAATATACCTCAACAAAATAAAGATCATATGTAAACAAACCAACTAACATTATACTAAATCATGAAAATTGAAAGATTTTTTTCTTAGATTAGGAACAAGACAAGGGTGTCCACTCCCACCACTCTTTTTTACCATAGTACGAGAAGTCTTAGTTAGAGCAATTAGGCAAGATAAAGAAATAAAAGGCACCCAAATCAAAAAAGAGTTAAATTGTTATTTGCAGATGATTTATATGATCTTGTATACAGAAAACCCTAAACTCAACCAAAAAGCTATTGGAACTGATTCATGAAATTGATAAATTACAGGATATAAAATCAATATACATAAATCACTTGTGTTTCTATACAATAACAATAAAACATCTGAAAAAAGTCCCAGTGTGAATAAAATAAAAAAACTCAGGAATAAATTTAACCAAGAAAGTGAAATATCTGTACAAAAAATGATACAAGACTTTAATTAAACAGAAGAAAAGTCAAAGAAATTGAAAGATATCCTATGTTCATGAATCAGCATAGTTAATATTTTGAATGTTCATACTACCTAAAGCCACCTATGAATTAAATATCAAAATTCTAATTGCATTTTTTCACAGAAATAACAAAAACAACCTCAAAATTTGTGAGAATCATAAAAAACTCTTAACAGCCAAAGCAAACATGAGAAAAAAACAAAGCCAGTGGGATCATGGTTTCTGATTCCAAACTATTTTACAAGCTATAGTATAATAAAATAGTATAGTATAAGAAAATACTATGGTACTTATATAAAAATACAGAGACAAATGGAAGAGATTAGAAAGCCCAGAAATAACCCCCCACATTTATGACCAAGTAATACTTGACAAGGGAACCAAGAACTCTCAATGAGGAAAGCATAGCTTCTTCAACAAAGGGTATTGGGAAAATTGGAAAACCACAGAAAAATGAAATTGGACCTCTATCTTATATCATGCACAAAAATTAATTCAAAATTGATTAAAATCTTACAGTATATGATACTGTAGAACCCCTAGGGGAAAAAATAGGAAAAAAGTTCTTTGACATTGGTTTTGGCCGTGATATGTTTAAGATATGACACCAAATCTCCAGTAACAGAAGAAAACTCAATACATAGGACTGCATCAAACCAATAAGCTTCTTCACAACAAAAGAAACAAGGGTGCCTGGGTGGTTCAATCGGTTAAGCATCTGACTTCTGCTCAGGTCATGATTTCACTGTTTGTGGGTTCGAGCACTGCGTTAAGCTCTATGCTGACAGCTAGCTCAGAGTCTAGAACCTGTCTTCAGATTCTGTATCTCCCTCTTCTCTCTGACCTGCCCCTTTTCATGCTGTCTCTCTTTAAAAAATAAAAACATTGAAAAAGGAAACAATTTATAAAAATGAAAATGGAAACCATGCGATAGAAAAATATTTGAAAGCCACATATCAGATAAATAATATTAAAAATGCATAAAGAACTCAATAGCTAATAATATATATATATTTATATTATGTACCATATATAACTATAATATATATCAATATACTAATGTATCTAATATTATATATCTATATAATATATAAAACTAAAGAATTAGAAATAAATACACATTGTTTCAAAGACATTTATATGACCACTGAGTACATGAAAAGATAACATTATTAATCATCAGGAAAATGCAAATAAAAACCACAATTAGATATCATCTCATATATGTTAGAATAGTTATAATCTAGAAGAAAAGAGTAAGCATACACTGGCAAGGAAGTGGAGCAAATGGAACCTTTGCATACTGTTGGCAGAAATGCAAATTAACTTAGACACTATGGAAAAGAGGTTGGAGATTTCTCAAAAGAATTAAAAATAAAACTACGATATGATTCATCAACTCCAGTCCTAGGTATGTATATACAAAGAAAATGAAAATGATATCCTAGAAAATATATGTACTCTCATGTTTATTGCAGCATTATTCACAATACCTATGAGAGGAAACAAAATGTAAAGGCATGAAAGCACAAAGAAGACATGTGTGTATATATACCAATGAAATATTATTCAACCATGAGAAAAAAGAAAATCCTGCTTTTGGCTACAATGTAGAGGGATCATGAAGCCATTACACTAAGTGAGATAAGTCAAAGAAAGACAAATATGGTAGGATATCACTTGTATGTGAAATGTTAAAAAAAACCAAACTCAAAAAAGAGTAGAATGGTGGTTGCCAAGAGCTGAGGTTTCAGATAAATGGGGCACTGTTTCAGAGTACAAATTGCAACCAGTAGGTAAATAAGTTATGTGGAAGTCATACACAGCATAGTGACTATAGAAAATAATATTACATTATAGACTTTAAACTTGCTGACAGTAAGACTTCCTTTTTATTGAAGTATAATTAACATGCAATCTTATGTTTCAGGTGTACACGTGGTCTGTTTTAATTTACTCCTCCACCCACCTGCGTCCTTTCTGGCAATCATCTAATTGTTGTTTGTATTTTAGTCTGTTTTTTTGTTGTTGTTGTTGCTGGGTTGTTGTGTTTTTTTTCTTTGTTTATTTGGTTTGGTTTGTTCATAAATTCCGCATATCAGTTGTCTTTCTCTGATTTATTTCAGATGGCATTATAACATCTAGGTACTCCATGTTGTTGCAAATGGCAAGATCTCCTCATTTTTTGTGACCAAGTAGTATCCAATTGTGTATACATACTATTTCTTACTTATACATCTTATCTATGAATGATTATTTGGGTTACTGCCACATCTCTGCTATAGTAAATAATGTTGCAAAGAATACAGGAGTTCATGCATCTTCTAAAATTCATGTATTCATATTCCAGTTGTAAAATCAGTAGATCAAATACCCGTTAGGGAATTACTGTATCATAGTTCTATTTTTAATTTTTTAGGAAATCCCACACTGTTTTCCACAGGGGCTGTACAAATTTGCTTCCCATGAACATCATTTTCTCCATATCCTATCCAACATTTATTATTTTTTGTCTTTTTGATTGTGCTCATTCTGAAAGGTGTAAAGTGATAACTTACTGTGCTTTTTATTTGTATTTTCCTGATGATTAGTGATATTCTGCAATCTTCATGTGTCTGTCAGTATGTTTTCTTTGGAAAAATGTCTGTTTGGGCCTCTATCCATTTTTAGTTGGATTACTTTTGGGGGGTATTGAGTTATAGGAGATTATATATTTTATAAGTTAACCCCTTATTGGATATAGCATTTGCAAATACCTTCTTCCATTCAGTAGATTGCTGTGTCATTTTGTTACTGGTTTCCTTCATGTGCAAAAGATGTTTATTTTGGTGTACTTCAAATAGTTTAATTGTGTTTTTTTGCCTTCTGGAGGAGAACTACTAAGAAAAAGGTTTCTATGACCAATGTCAAATAAATAATAACCTGTGTTTTCTTCTAGGAGTTTTGTGGTTTCTAAGAGTTTGTTGGCATCAGACCTCACATTCAGGTCTTTAATCCATTTTGAGTTAATTTTGCATATGATGTTAGGAAGTAAATGAAAAATTTTTTCTTTCCCATGAAGCTGCATAGTTTTCTCAGCACTTTTTTTCTATTCACTATTGTTTCACTTCCTTTTCCATACATTAATTGACCATATAAGTGTTATATTTATTTCTGGGCCCTTTCTTCTGTACCATTGATCTACCTGTCTATTTTTGGCCAATGTCATACTGTTTTGATTACTATAGCCTGATAGTGTAGTTTGAAACGTGGGGTTATGATATCTCCTGCTTTGTGGGGTTTTGTTTGTTTGTTTTTTCAAGATTGCTTTGGCTCTTTAGAGATTTTGTGTTCTCATAGAAATTTTAGTATTATTTTTTCTAGTTTTGTAAAAAAATATTGTTGATATTTTGGTAGAGATTGAATAAAATGTGTAGAATGGTTTGGGTAGTAGGACGTTTTGACATTTGTTTTCCTAAACCATGAGCATGGAATATCTTTCCATTTATTTCTGTCATCTTTAATTTCTTGCTTCAAAGTTTAATAGTTTTCAGAGTAAAGGATTTTCACCTCCTACATTAATTTTATTTTAAAAAATATATTGTGTAAAATAATTTTATTCAGCTGATATAAAAACCATGTGTAATAAGTAACCAATCATGTAAAATATAGAGAGGAAAGTTTATTATTGGGGTCCCTCAAATTTGACTGTTACTGTGACTGTCTCTAGAATATGTCTCATCTGAAATATGGATATAGTCTCTTTATAACTTCCTTATTTATGGAAACATTTTTTAACACTTAAAAATTTTATATTAATAGTGAAGTTGTATCTATGAGTACATTGAACTTCTTGGAGAAAGGGACCATGTAAATGCAAAGTACCACTATTTTTACTCTGCAATAAATTCTAATAAAAAATACATTATATGTTAACTAACTAGAATTTGTATAAAAATCTGAAAAAAATAGTAAAATAAATGAAGAAAAACCAGACTTGACAGATTTCTTCTAAGAGTTTATCTTTTGTACTTGATACAACTTTGAAGGTATTGAGCAAAAGTAGCACCTTGCTAAAGCAGCGAGATTTCAATTGCTTTTAATTTCTCCCCAGCCCTCTCCCTCAGTTCTAATAGTTTTTTGGGGGGGGGTTTGGTGGGTTTTTTTTTTTTTTTTTGGTGGAGCCGTCAGGATTTTCTACATATAATAGCATTCACCTGCAAATAGTGAAAGTTTTACTTCTTCCTTACTAATTTGGGTGCCTTTTATTTCTTTCTGTTGTCTGCTTCAGCTAGGACTTCAGTATGAAGTTGAATAAAAGTGGTAAGAGTAGACATCCTTGTTTGTTTCTGTTTTCCCCACTGAATATGATGTCAGCTGTGTGTTCTTCATATCTGGCCTTTATTGTGTTGAGGTATGTTCCCTGTAAACCTACTTTGCTGAGAGTTTTATTATAAAAGGATGTACTGTGCTTAATGATTTTTTAATCATATGATTTTTATCCTTTCTCCTGTTAACGTGATGTATCATACTGATTGATTTGTGAATATTAAGCCATCTTTGTGTCCCTGAAATATAACTTATTTGATTATGGTGAATTGTATTTTTGAATGTATTCTGAGATTTCCTTTAATAAATTTTATCGAGGCTTTTTTCATCTGTGTTCATCAAAGATAATGAAAAAAAAGATATTGGCCTGTAGTTCATTCGTTCATTTGTTTGTTCGTTCTTTCCTTCTTTCTCTTTCTTTCTTTCTTTCCTTTTTTCTTTAATAATGTTTCTATGTAGTTTTTTTTATCATGGTTAATACTGGTCACATCAAATGGATTTAAGAGCTTTCTTTCTTTCCTTTTCCATTTTTTAGAATAGTTTAGAAGAGTAGGTATTAACTCCTCTTAAACACTTTGTAGAATTTTCCTGTAAAGGTATCTGTTCCTGGACTTTGTTGGTTGTTGTTTATTTTGTTTTTGTTTTTAATTACTGATTCAACTTCTTTGCTAGTAATTAGTCTATTTAAATTTTATTTTCCTTTTTGAATTTCTTTATATTTTTGGAGAAACCATGCATGCATGTGCGAGTGGGACAGGAACAAGAGAGAGGGGTAGAGAAGAAATCCCAAGCAGACTCTGCACCGTCTCCCCCTCCCCCAATGATATGAAGATCGAATTCATGAACCATTAGATCATGACCTGAGCCAAAGTTGGATACTTAACTGACTAAGCCATCCAGGTGCCTCTATTCAAATTTTCTATATTTTCTTGATTCAATTTTGGAAGGTTGTATGTTTCTAGTAATATATCCCTCCTAGGTTGTCCAATTTATTGTCATAAAATTTTTCACGGTACTTCCTTATCGGTTTTTTTAGATTTCCTAAGTATCAGTTGTTACTTTTCCTTCATTCCAGATTTTATTTATTTGAATCCTCTCTTTTTTTTTTTCCTAGATGAGACTGGCTAAAGTTTGGATGGTCGTTATTTTCATGTGTCTCCATGTATTTTTTAAATTTCCTCATTGATTTAGTGGTTGACCATTTATTGTTTGTTAACATTTATTTAGCCTCTGTGTATCTTTCTAGATTTTTTCTTGTGTTTGATTTCTACCATTTTGGTCAGAAAAAAAGATACATGATATGATTTCAATCTTTTTGAAGATTGAGACATTTTCTCTTTAATATAAGTGGGGTATTTAAGTCCTCTACTATTATTGCATTACTGCCTGTTTATCCGTTTATTTTTTTGTTTTGTTTTTTAAATTTATTTTTTAAATAGTTTATTGTCAAATTGGTTTCCATACAACACCCAGTGCTCTTCCCCACAAGTGCCCTCCTCCATCACTACCACCTCTTTTCTCCCCCTCCCCTTTTCCCTTCAACCCTCAATTCATTTTCAGCATTCAATAGTCTCTCAAGTTTTGCATCCCTCTCTCTCTTTCCCACTTCCCCTCCCCATGGTCCTCCATTAGGTTTCTCCTGTTTTCCTGTTAGACCTATGAGTGCAAACATATGGTTTCTGTCCTTCTTTGCCTGACTTATTTCGCTTAGCATGACACCGTCAAGGTCCATCCACTTTCCTACAAATGGCCATATTTCATTCTTTCTCATTGCCATGTAGTACTCCATTGTGTATATATACCACATCTTCTTGATCCACTCATCAGGTGATAGACATTTAGGCTTTTTCCAGAAAAATCTATATAATATAAACATGCTAGCAATGGATCAGGAATGTGACTCCCCCAAACTAACACACAGCAAGTTAAACCACCAGTGGTTAGATTCTGCACAAAGGGAAATGTGCTATTGGTTATCTGACTTGAATGTGATAGTAGGTAAAAATTAAAGACAACTAAAAAGGTTGCTAGTACTTTAGTAAGGAACTACGGAGTAATGTGCCTAATTTTCTAAAGCAGTATTGAAACTTTTGTTTCCATTGTAGAATTTCAAATATATTTTTACTCAGTAGTTTAATAAATTTACTAGATATTGAGCTATTTAGATATTGGGCTATTTCATAAAAATCATTTTTTCATAAATAACAGTAAGTTTGTATAATTATACTTCTGTTTTGTAACCTTGGAGGTTCTGTCTTTGGGTAGTTTTTATAATCACATTTAGTTTTAAATATAAAATGTCAAACTACAAGTTTAATTGTATCATCGTGAATGAAGAAGTGAAATAATGATTTATGATGTCAAGAACAATTATGATTGGGTTTCCTGGGTGGCTCAGTCGGTTAAGCCTCCGACTTCGGCTCAGGTCAGATCTCACGTTTGTGGGTTTGAACCCCACATCAGGCTCTGTGCTGACAGCTAGCTCAGAGCCTGGAACCTGCTTCCGGTTCTGTGTCTCCGTCTCTCTCTGCCCCTCCCCCTCTCATGCTCTATCACTCTCTGTATCAAAAATAAATAAAACATTTAAAAAATTTTTTAAAAAAGAGGACAATTATGATAAACTTATTGATACTTAAAGTGGCTCTGAATATTTCTAATGGTTCATGTAGTATATTTAAAAATAATTACATGTATTTTGGATAAAGATATATAATCTTAAATTCCTCATTATAAAAATTAGTATTTAAAGATCTAATTGCAACATTTTTATTTTTGAGATAAATGTGTATAGTCGTATGTGTAAAATAGAAAAGAAAATGGAGTAATAAAAATTTAAAAGTGTATATTTAGTATGAATAAAATAGATATTTAGCTTAAAAATTAAAATTAAAACAGTGGAAACCAATATAGTTTATCTCTTAGAAGTTGTCTTCATATGTTCATTTAATGGGTGAGGATCACACTGAATTCTCTCCATTTAAGTAAAAAGTTATAGGTTGATTCTCAGTTGTTTAGAAAATTGTTAATTGCACAAGGTTATGGATCTAATTGTATGAAACAATTAGCTTTGCATGAAAAAAAATCAACAGCAACAGCAACAAAGCTGTTCTACCAACACAAATTGCTCCATTAAGTGCGGTCAGCCATCCCAGGAAGCAAGGCAATGGTCCCAATGGGATGGGTGCAACATATTTTCTCCCCTGGAAAAACAATTAAATACACATTTCCAGCTGTTGGCAGTTCAGCAGTAGCATCTTAACTTAGGAAGACATCTTTGAAAGAATGGTAGCTAAGAGGGAATAAACTGTGATAAAACAGCAAGCCTCAGAGCCAAACCGAACATGAGGAAAAGGTACAGGGTCATAACTATCCGCTACTTACAGACTTCAATCCATGTAAAAGTTCTGGACTTCCAGGCAATCCCAGAGCTTTGTTGACTCTCAGAAGTCTTTTAGAATTCAGAATGCATTGGATTAGTTTAGTCCTGCTGCTTTTAGCAAGCAAACCAAGTAAGCATACCAAGAAATGCCATTGCATTTATTTGTAATTATAGGTATACCAAGAGGCTTAGCAACAGGACATTTCACTAGTTGTCCAATTCCCCTTTATGATTTTTTTTTATTTGCCCATTGAGACCTATCATTTACATTTGCATTTACCTGAAAGGCTGACTCCTTTGAAATACAAAACTCAAGCTCCTTTCCAACTAACTTCCTATCAAGTATGGAAAATTAGTAACACAGGATATCAGAGGGGAAGAGAGTCAGGTTTTAGTATTTCTGCTTTTCTGTCTCTACTCTGAGCCACAAAATATGTATAAATAACAAGCAAGCTTCCCACACTCTGGAGGCATTGACTTCCTTGTCCAGGTGAGCCTCAGAGATCAGACCCAGAAGATGAGTGAAGTTGGTCCATATCTTTTCTTCCATAATGCATTGTCCTGTCATCATTCTTCTCCCATTCTTGCCTCCTGTTTAGATATAGATTTATTCATGTTCTTTTTTTCTTTCTGGTATACTTATATAATTATAAATTTAAAAATCTATCTCATTAAGTTTTATTTTAAAGAAATTTGCCTGTAGAAAATTGCACAAATTGGGGCGCCTGGGTGGCTCAGTCGGTTAGTCGAATTCAGCTCAGGTCATGATCTCGCGGTTCGTGGGTTCAAGCCCTGCATCAGGTTCTGTGCTGACAGCTCAGAGCCTGAAGCCTGTTTCAGATTCTGTGTCCCCCTCTCACTTTGCCTCTCCCCCACTCGTGCTCTGTCTTTCTCTGTCTCAAAAATAAACTATAAAAAATTAAAAAAAAGAAAATTTCACAAATTAAGTATTCAACCAGATGAATTTTCATAAAAAATTAACACATCGATGTAACCATTATCCAGAATAGAAACTAGAACATTGCCTAGCATCAGAGAGGCCTCCTTGTATCCCCACCATGTCACTATCCCCAAGGGTAAAGAACATCCAGTTTTTAAATGTCAGGTATGGATTTTATTCTTTTTGATTTTATTTAAAAAGGAATCATATAGTATATATTCTTTTGTATCTGGCTTCGTGAACTCAATCTTGTATCTCCTACATTCATCATCTTCTCTCATCCTATTTCATTGCCTCCTTCTCTCTTGTAAAAAGAAAAAGATCACTAAAAATATGTTTCTTTCATTCTGTTTCTGCTAAGTGGTCACAGCATAGAACAGTCTTCCTTGTTGGATTCTATTAAAGTGACTTTTCCAAAATTTGCAGCCAGTTACTTGCAGACACATTTACTCATTTTTCTTTCTCTCTAAGCACTACCTCAAGACCACTTTCTCCAAGCTATGAGTCTTCCCTGAGTGACTTCATTATTGTGGAATTTTCATGCTCTTTTCAATTCCGAGTTCAAATTTTCCTCCTGGCATGAGTTTTGTGACACTATGCTTTACTCAGCTCCACTAAAAATTATAGCATTAAAAAAAAAAAAAACAAGTATGTTGACATATCACATTAGTTTTAGGTGTATAACATATTGATTTGACATTTACATACATTATGAAATGGTGACCACAATAAATCTAGTCATCATCCATCACCAAACAAATTACAATAATATTATTGACTATATCCCCTCAGCTGTACTTTACACCTATATGACTTATTTATTTTATAACTGGAAATATATACATATTAATCCCCTTCAACTACTGCACCTATTCCCAGACCCAACTACCAGTTTTCTGCATTTGTGACTCTTTTGTTTGTTCACTTGTTTTAATTTTTCAATTGTACGTGTAAGTGAAATCATGGCATTTATCTTTCTTTGACTTATTTTATTTCATCTATACCCTCAAGTTCCATCCACATTTTGACAAATGGCAAGCTTTCATTCTTTTTTTTTAATTCAAGTTAGTTAACATACAGTGTAGTCTTGACTTCAAAAGTAGAACCCAGTAATTAATGTCTTACATATGACACCCAGTGCTCATCCTGAAAAGTGTTATGGCTGAATAACATTCCTCTGTGTGTGTGTGTCTGAGTGTGTACATACACACCAATTGTATGGGTCACATATATTGTATAGGATGTAACATTTCACTGTGTGTGTCTGCTGGGTGTATTCACCTAACAGTGGACACTGAGGTTGTTTCCATATGTTGGCTTTTGTAAATAATGCTATAATAAACATGGGGGTTCATTTATCTTTTAAAATTAGTGTTTATGTTTTCTTCAGATAAATACCAAGAAGTGGAATTGCTGGATCAAATGGCATTTCTATTTTTAATTTTTGAGGAACTTCTATACTGCTTTCCATAGTAGCTAAACCAATTTATATGCTCACCGTCTGCGTGCAGTGGTTTCCTTTTTCCATATCCTTGCAGATATATATAATATCCCATCCTTTTGATACTAACCATTCTGATGATGTGAGATGAAATCTCATTATGGTTTTGATTTGCATTTCCTTGATTATTACTGATGTAGAGCATCTTTTCATGTGTCTGTTGGTCATCTGTATATCTTCTTTAGAAAATAGCCGTGGGTCCCTCTGTAAATTTTCAAATAATGTTGTTGTTGTTGCTGCTGTTTTGGAGTTGAGTTGTATGAATTCTTTACATATTTTGGATGTTAACCCTGTATCAGAAACATCATTTGCAAACACCTTCTCCCATACATTAGGGTGCCCTTTTATTTTGCTGGTGGCTTTTTTTCACTATGAAAAATGTTTTTTAGTTTGATGTAGTACAATTTGCTTCTTTATGTTTTTGTGCCCTTGCCTAAAAAAACAGATTGAAAACAATTATTGTTAGGACCAACATCCAAGTGTTTATTGCTTATGTTCTCTTGGGAGTTACATGGCTTTGGGTGTTACATTTAGATCTTTTATCCATTTTCATTTCATTGTAATATATGGCTTAAAGTAATTTTAATCTTTTGCATGCTGTTGTCTGATTTTACTAATACCATTTACTTAAGTAACTCTCTTTTCTTTATTGCATACTTTTACTTCATTTGTTGTAGATTCAACATATAACTATTTCTGGGTACTTTATTCTGTCCCATTGGTCTATGAGTCTGTTTCTGTGCCGGTACCATACTGTTTTAATTACAATCACTTTGTAGTGTAGTTAGAAATCAGGGAGCATATTACATCTAGCTTTGTTCTTTTTTCTGAAGATTGCTTTGGATATTTGGGGTCCTTTGTGGTTTTCAACAAGTTTAGGTTTATTTCTTCTTCTTCTGTGAACAATGTCATTGGTATTTGATAGGGATTGCAATGAATCTGAGGATTCCTTGGATAGTATGGACATTTACCAATATTATTTCTTACAATCTATGAGCATGGTATGTCTTTCCATTTATTTCTGTCATTTTAATTTTTTTCATTAATGATTACAGTTTTCAGAAATCAGTTTTTTCACCTCCTTGGCTAAATTTATTCCTAGATATTTTACTATTTTTGTTGCAATTGTAAATTGAATTATTTTTTAACTTCTCTTTCTGGTAGTTTGTAACTAGTACATGGAAAAGCAACAGTTTTCTGTACATTAATTGCATTTGTTTATTTGATCTAATAGTTTTCTGGTGGAGTCTTTAGGATTTTCCATATATAGGATCATCTCATATGCAGACAGTGACAGTTTTACTTCTTCATAAAATTTGGATGCCTTTATTTCTTTTCCTTTTTTTAAGGTTTATTTATTTTGAGAGAGAGAACGCAAGTAGGGTAGGGGCAGGGAGAGGAAGAGAGAGAGAATCCCAAGCAAGCTCCCCACTGTCGGCACAGAGTCTGATAGAGGGCTTGAAATCATGAACTGTCAGATCATGACCTGAGCCAAAATCAATAGTCAAACACTTAACTGACTGAGCCACCCAGGCATCCCAATCTTTATTTCTTTTTCTTGTCAAATTGCTGCATTTGGAATTTCTAGTACTGTGTCAAATTAATGGGGAGCAAATGGGCACCCTTGTCTCTTTATTGATGTTAGAGGAAAAGCTTTCAGGTTTTCACCAATAATTATAATGTGAACTGTGTATTTATCATATATAAGATTTATAATGTTGGGCTGTTTTTTCTGCACTCACTTTTTTGGCAGTGTTTATCACAAATGGGTGTTGAATTTTGTCAAATGCTTTTTCTGCATTTACTGAGATGTTCATAAAACTTTTATCTTTCATTTCATTCATGTGATGTTATTGATTTGCAGATATTGAACTGTCTTTGAAATCCCTGGAATAAGTTCCCCCTTTATCATGGTGTGTAGGTTTTTCTTAAATGCAGTGTTGAATTTAGTTTGCTAATGTTTTGTTGAGGATTTTGCATCAGGGATATTGCCTATAATTCTTTTGTTGTTGTGTCTTTGTCTGCTTTTAGTATTATGGTAATGCTGGCCATGAAGAAGGAATTTGAAAGTGTTTATCATTTTCAGTTTTGTGGAATAGTTTTAACGGATAAGGAGGTATTGACTCTCCTCTGCATGTATGTTCAAATTCACCTGTGAAGCCATCTGGTCCTGGACTTTTGTTTTATGGGAGTTTTTTCATTACTAATTTAATTTTATTACTACTAATTAGTCTGCTCAGATTTTTATGTCTCTAGATTGAGTCATGGAAGATTTTGAGTTTCTAGAAATTTATCCATTTCTTCTTGGTTGTCCAATTTCGTGATGTATAATTTTTATTATGTTTTTTATTTATTTTTGAGAGACAATGTGAGCAGGGGAGGATCAGAGAGAGAGGGAGATACAGAATCTGAAGCAGGCTCCAGGCTCTGAGCTGTCAGCACAGAGCCCGATGCGGAACTCATACCCACAAACCGTGAGATCATGACCTGAGCCGAAGCCGGATGCTTAACTGACTGAGCCACCCAGGCGCCCCTATCATTTTTAACACTATTCTTTTCAATCTTTTATATTTCCATGGGATTAATTATAATTCTCCTTCATACCAAAGCTCATTTTATATGGGTTCTCTCTCTTTTTTATTGATGAGACTTGCCTAAAGTTTAGCAGTTTTGTTTATATTTTCAAAGAATCAACTCTTGATTTTATTGATCTTAGCTAATTTTTTTACTCTCAAATTTATTTATTTGAACTATGATATTTATTATCACCCTTACTCTAACTTTAGAGTTTATTTTTTTCTTTTTCACATTCATTTAGGTGTAATATTAGATTTTTTATTTTATATTTTCCTTGTTTATTGAGGTAGGCTTGTATTGCTATAAACTTTCCTCTTAGACTGCTTTTGTTGCATTCCATAGATTTTTTTAAACATTGTGTTTCCACTTTATTTGTCTCCATGTAACTTTTTATTTCCTTTTCCATATTGTTTGACCCATTGTTTGTCTATTAGTATGATTTTAGTTTCATGTGTTCATGTTCTTTTTTCTCATTTTTTTGGTCAGAATTGAGTTCTGATTTTGCATTTTTATGGTCAGAAAAAAATGCTTGTTATGTTTCAATCTTGTTAAATTTATTGAGACATGTTATTGGCCTAACATTGTTGTGTCTTGGACAGTGTTTGATGTGCACGGTAAGCATGTGTATTCCTTCTTTTATGGATCAATGTTCTGTATATATGTATTAAGTCCATTTGATCTAATGTGTTATTCAAGGCCTTGGTTTTCTTATTTATTTTCTGTCTGGATGAACAATATCCATTGATGTGTAAGTAGGATGTTAAAGTCCCCTAACATTATTGTATTCCTGTCAATTTCTCCTTTTATGGCTATTCATACTTACTTTAATAGTTTAGATCCTTCTATGTGGGTGTATAGATATTTACAATTGTTATATCCTTTTTGAGTTGACCTTTTTATCATTATGTAATGCCTTCCTTTATCTCTAGTTACATATTTTGTTCTAAAGTCTATTTGTCTGGGGCACCTGGGTGGCTCAGTCAGTTGAGTGTCCCACTTTAGCTCAGGTTATGATCTCGCGGTTTCTGAGTTTGACCACTTCATCAGGCTTGCTGCTGTCAACCTGTCAGGATAGAGCCTGTTTCGGATCCTCTGTCCTCCTCTCCTTGCCCCTCCCCAGCTGTGCTCTCTCAAAACTAAATAAATTTTATCAAATACATAAAAAAACCAAATATAAAAAAATCAAATCTATTTGACTGATACAAGTACTGCTAGTCTAGCTTTCCTTTCATATATATTTGCATAGAATATCATTTTCCACCACTTCACTTTCAATATTTGTCATTAACTTTTCTTATAAGGTGGGTTTAGTGATGATGACTCCTTTAAGTTTTATTTCTCTGGAAAATTATCCTTCATTCAATTCTGAGAAATAAACCTATAAGTTAAGTATTTTTGGTTGTAGGATTTTTCCTTAGCTCTTTGAATACCTGAAAGTATTCCTTCCTCTCTCAAGTAGCATTCTTTTATTCTTTTTAAAATCTAATCCCAACATATATATTTTAGAACTTTAAAAGGTTATGCAAATACAGGTTGAAAATTATTCGTGAAAACTCAAGGAGAAACTGTGGTCTTCTATTTGAATTTGAGATTTCTAAAAGAAACACAGCAATGTAAATTCCAAGAACATTTTTTATCGACTTCGAAAAGGCAGTTGGAAGGTCTTCAGACAGTGAGATAAAGGAATATATACAGGATAGGTTTTGTATTCCCATGTAAAATATTAAGGCATGACAACAAAGAATACATAGAATTATGAATGATATTAAATTTTGTTAGCCAATGTAATATTTCAATTATTTGGAAATCGTTATTTGAATTCTATTATTATCTTCAGGAGCATGCTCATTATGCAACAGAGATGTAAATATGTACACTTCCCAAAATACTTTGGAAGGAAACACAAAAGTTCATCTCTTTTAAGATAAAAAGGTACTGAACACCTAAAGAAGATCTTTTCAAAACCCAGTAAAACATAGATAAAATTCAGAACAAGTTAGGGCATTCCCAAGACTACAAAATCAGGCTGTTTATGTGTACAGTCAAGGAGGCAACATCTTAGGCTGGTAATAGGAGCATCAGCTATAATATTGTCATTTAGAGAATGGGAGTAAAGGGGTGCCTGGGTGGCTTAGTCAGTTAAGTGTACAACTTTGCCTCAGGTTGAAAATTATTCGTGAAAACTCAAGGAGAAACTGTGGTCTTCTATTTGAATTTGAGATCATGATCTCACAGTTCATGTGTTCCAGCCCTGCTTACGGCTCTGTGCTGACAGCACAGAGCCTGGAGCTGGCTTCAGATTTGTGTCTCCTTTTCTCTCTGCTATCCCCTACTCATGCTCCATCTCTCAAAAATAAATAAACATTAAGAATTAAAAAAAAAAAAAAGAAGAAGAAAATAGGAGTAACAATAGCTATCCCATCAGATACCAAAAATCAAATATCTATGGTTTGGCCAAAATAAAATGCACATTTAAGTATCAGTCAAAGGCAGATTTTGCTTTACACTGATAACTAATGAATTTCAGTGCACATTTATGACTACTCTTAAGGCACCTTAATTAGGTGTTGCTTGGATTATGTCAGGAATCAAAGACAGTGACCACACGTTCAGCTCAATTTTCAAGTGAGTGCCTATAGTTTCTTTTAAGTAAAAGAGAAGAAATAACCAACTCTCTTCAGAAACCTTTTTTATTCTGTTCAGGTAATCCTGACTCCTCTAAATCTTAGAACTCTCATAATTCTCATCTTTTCAATTCCTTTGTTTTATACTTCTACAAAATAATTTCTCCAACCTTAATTTCAATAAATATAGCAGTAGCAGAAAAGATTGTATTGTGTCAAACAAAAAAATTGACCCTGAGCTCATTGTATTATGATTAAAAGCTCAATGTACACATATGTATTTTGTGGATATATAGTCTTCCAAATGCTATATTCTATGTCCCCATATTTTAACAACTACCAACATAAATATTTTTAAATACTTCTAAAGAAATATCACTTCAACCTTACAAAAATAAAAATTCTTATAAAGGAATGACATAAGCAAATAAATGACAACAAATTAGATAACTTAGATGTAATGGATAAATTCCTAGCAAGACATATACCAAAACTAAATCAAGTAGAAATAGAAAATCTGATAGACCTGTAGCAAGTAAAGAAATTTTGTTCAGACTGTCAACAAAGAAAAGTTTAGATATATGGCTTTCTGATGGATTGTACAAAAAATTTAAAGAATTGATGCCAACTTTTCAGAAACTCCACCAAAAAACAGAAGAAGAAACAAATTCCTATTCATTCTATAAGGGCAGTATTATGATCATCCTAGAGCCAGAAAAATACATCACAAGAAAACTATAGGCTGATACTTCTTTTGAATATAGACTCAACAGTCATCAGTACAACACTAACAAACTGAAAATAGCAAAATATAAAAAGGACTACCCACTCTGACCAAGTGGGATTTATCCCAGAATTGCCAAGTTGGATAAATATCCAAAAATCAGGAGCACCTGGGTGGCTCAGTCATTTGCACATCTGACTCTTGATTTCAGCTCGGTCATAATCTCAGCTTCATTGGATCAAACCCATATAAGGTTCTGTGCTGAGTGTAGAGCCTTCTTAAGATTTTTTTCTTTTCCTGGGAAATAACAGATGTTGACAAGGATGCAAGAAAGGGGAACTTTTTTGCACTGTTGGTGGGAATGCAAACTGGTGTAGCCATTCTGGAAAGCAGTATGGAGATTCCTCAAAAAAATTAAAAATAGATCTATAACACAGTACTTTCAATTTATCAAAAGGATACAGAATGCTTCTTTGAAGGGGCACAGGTATCCCAATGTTTATAGCAGCACTATCAACAATAGCTAAATTATGGAAAGAGTCCAAATGTCCATAGACTGATAAATGGATAAAGGAGATGTGTTATATATATTCATAGAATACTATTCCATGATGAAAAAGAGTGAAATCTTGCCATTTGCAACAATGTGGATGGAATTAGAGTATTATGCTAAGCAAACTAATTCAGTCAGAGAAAGACAAATATGATTTCGCTCATATGTGAGATTTGAAAAAACACAACAGATAAACATAGGGTAAGGGAAAAAAAATAAGATATAAACAGAGAGGTAAGCACACCTTAAAAGACTCTTAAATACAGAGAACAAACAGAAAGGGAGGTGGGGGGATGGATTAAATGGGTGTTGGGCATTAAGGAAGTAACTTTTTGGGCTGAGCACTGGGTGTCATATCTAAGATATGAATCACTGAGTTCTATTCCTGAAGCAGGACAACACTGTATGTTGACTAACTTGAATTTAAATAAAACAAAATTCCTATGAAAACCTCAGTGAGTGTAAATCCATAAATTGATGAGATGATCCTAGAACTCATATGGAAATATGAAGTACCCAAAATGGCCAAAACTATCTTGGAAAAGGAAGACATAGTTGGGGGGCACACACTTCTTGATATCAAAATTTACTATAAAGCTATAGTAATAAAGACAATATAATAAACATATAAATCAATGGAATATAATTGAAATTCTAGGCACAAATACATCTGTGGTCAATTAATTTTGAATAAAGGTGCTTAAAATGGAAAATAGTCTTTTTAAAAAATGGTGCAGGACAACAGAATATTCACATTCAAGTGAAAGTTCAAACCCTTCTTCACACCAAACACAAAAAATTAACTCAAAAGTTACCATAGATATAAATGTAAATATAAAGCTTGTAAAGCTCTTAGAAGAAAATTTAAGTCAGCCTATGGGATTAGCAAAGCTGTTGCAGATATACCAACAAAAGCAGAAGATAAATTGAACATAAAAATTAGTTTATGTGCTTCAAGGTCATATTTAAGATACTTCCAAGTGAAAATACAACTCAAATAGTGGAGAAAATATTTTCTAATCATGTCTAATAAGAATTAACATCTATAATATATAAAGAACTCTTAAAACTCAGTAATAAAAAGATTCTTGTTTGTTATTAAGTTTTTATTAGGAGTACAAAATATGTGAAAAAGCATGAGAAGGAGTCAAACATTTAAATTTGGGTTTTAAACTCATTACAATTAATGAAAAGATGTAGGGTATACCTAGGAAGTGAGTGGGTGCAAAGGTAGTTAATGCTCAGAAGGTGAAGAATCAAAAAACCAAAGCTGTCATCCATATGGGTGGTCAAGATGCACGGATATGAGTAGAGAAGAATGCTGTGAATCAGAAACCAAGTTATTCAGTGAGTAAGTGGGAATGACTGGTAGGTTTTCTAGTGGAAGCAACAATCAGAATTTTAAGAGAATTACAGAAAAGATGAGGTAGTAGCTGTAAGTATCAATATTACATAAACATGTAAGCACTTGGATTTAAATCACTGCATTGTCATTACTTGATTGTGCACTCTATGACAAATTATTTAATGTCCCTACTCCTCTTTCCATGTCTTTATTTGTAAACTGGGAAGAATAACACTTATTTCATAAAATTATTATGGGAATTAAATAAAATAATGAATGTGAAGTACCTGGCACATACTGGATTCTTAAGACATGTTAGCTACTTGTTTGTGATTAATTAATTAATGATTTTTCCAATGGGAACTCCTGAATGTAGCTTAGGTAGGAAAGGAAAACTAAAAGACTTTGAAGACTAAGTATTGGACATTTATTTTGTCTGCTAGCCTCTGAACTGACTTTTTTGTGTTTGGGAATCTGCCAATGTGTGACTTGTGGTGAGAGGTGGTATGTACATCTGAAATTTAAAAAAAAAATGCCCTCCTCAAGTGTTGGTAACCAGTGTACATACGCAGGTTCTATATTAGGCAATCAAATAGTCTTACTTGGGACTTTAATCTGGATAAGAAACACAAAGAAATTGACAACTGAGAATCCATTCTAGTGAAAACAGCTACAACATTAGGTGATAGAAGTATTAGAGGCGGCATCTAGTGTCTACATACATCTTTTTCAGACTCTTTTTGTGGTTTGGTTAGGCTTCTTTTGACAATCTTTCCATTTTCAAGGCTTGTTTCCTAGAACAAGCAACTTGAAGGCTATCAGGTCTCTCTCTTTCACATTTTTACTTTACTCTTTGGCTTTCTTTACTCATACTGTCTTTATATAAATGGCAGAAAATATAACCAGCACCGTCCATTGTTCCTCATATCTCCACATTTGTGAATGGGGACAGTTTAATATTTCCCTCTTTGGTTACAAGTCCAAAATTGGGATAAGATTGTAATTGTCCCAGGTTGTGACAAGGTTTTTTAAAAATTTTTTTTAACGTTTTATTTATTTTTGATACAGAGAGAGACAGAGCATGAGAGGGGGAGGCGCAGAGAGAGAAGGAGACACAGAACTGGAAACAAGCTCCAGGTTCTGAGCTAGCTGTTAGCACAGAGCCTGACGCAAGGCTTGAACCCACGAACGTGAGATCTGACCTGAGCTTAAGTCGGAGGCTTAACCGACTGAGCCACCCAGGCGCCCCCAAGGTTTATTTTTTGATCAATTAACTGTAACCATAGTGATGGAGAAAAAGGATTGACTTAGACCAGATAGTAATCTCGGCCAATCAGCACAAAGCCAAGATGCTGAATGTCTCTAAAAAATACACAGAATATACTATAAGAAATGTGGTTAGAATTGGAGGTCAGGGAGAACACCGGAAATATAAAGAAGAACAAGAGTTACGAGAGTCAAACATTCACTACAATTTAGGTATGTACAAAGGAGCAAGACCATAACATATCTGAGATAGGACTTTATAAGTGGAAGAGAACCGTTAAATAATTTTATCACAACTTCTATACTCCACACAATGTTTGGGAATGTCATATGATCACAGGGTATCAAATATATGGCAAAAGAGAATGAGGACAGATGTTAGAGAGGAAGATATTCTGATAGTTTATCTGAGTGTCTAAGGGAAAAAATAGAATTTAAATGGCTAAATTAAAGGCTATTTTGAAAACAGTAAAAGTTGATGGATAATTGATTCAAATATATTTATAAATTTGATCAGAAATGTAACAGAAATAGAAAATCTGATATTGTATATGTAGGTTTTGGAGGTTCAGTTAATTGGGGAAGGGGTGAGCAAATGCAAAATATTTTAAATAGTTTTCTCAAGAATTTCTACTATACTAAGATTTTACTTTATTATCTCCTGCTTTCCTTTTTACTTCTTCAAAAGTATGTAGTGGAAATATCAATACATGAATTAATATATAAATATATGGCAACATTTCTCTTTTACTGAGTTTCCTCTGATACATCAGGTAAAGCATAACCTATAATTTGGGAAATTCTCGCCTAATGCAACAAAAATATATTTGAAATAGAACACACTCATTTTTCCTGTGAGCAAGCTGCTACATGCAGGTAAATTATGCACTTTTAGACATTGCATCAAACAGTAATTTAAGGCCATGGGAGTAAAGTAATGCTTCTGATACTAAATGTATTCTCATATTCTGTAAAATTGATTTGCCTTTCAAAAGCAGCTGACAACTTTGCAATAGTTTACTAACTGTAAAAATCAGTTACTGAGTATATCTCCATGCTTCTGACCTTTTATTTAAGATGTCTAGCTTCTTGATATTTTTACTAGCACTGATAAGAAATCAGAGATATGTGGGGAATTTTTTACCCTTTCCCATTGAAACACATAGATATAGAAACTACTTAATGTGGTTGTTCCCTTTTAGGGAAATATACCTTAAATGATTGCAGATGGGTTCAAATAGAAGCTTTAAATTTTTTAAATATAATTTATTGTCAAGTTAGATGTCATACAGTATGTATAGTGTGCTTCTGGCTCAGGATTAGATTCCCATGAATCATTATTTATATACTACACTCAATGATTCCCATGAATCATTATTTATCTACTCCCCCCAACAAGTAGCCTCCTCAATGCCCATCATCTATTATCCCCTCTCTCCTGCTCTCCTCCCATCAAGCGTCAGCATATCTATACTCAAGAGTCTCTTATGGTTTGTTTCCCTCTCTGTTTGAAACTATTTTTTTCCCTTTCCTTCCTCCATGGTCTTCTGTTTTTCAAATTCTACATATGACTGAAATCATTTGCTATCTTTCTCTGACTGTCTTCTTTTGCTTAGCATAATACCCTACAGTTCCATCCATGGTGTTGCAAGTGGCAAGATTTCATTCTCTCTCATTCCCAAGTAGTATTTCACTATTTATATAAAGCCCATCTTCTTTATCCATTCATCAGTTGATGGACATTTGGGCTCTTTCCATGATTTGGCTATTGTTGATAGTGCTGCTATAAACTTCGGTGTAGATGTGCACTCTCTGAATCAGCACTCCTTTATCCTTTGGATATATTCCTAATAGTGCTATTACTGGGTCACAGGGTAATTCTATTTTTAATTGTTTGAGGAAACTCCACACTGTTTTCCAGAATGGCTGTACCAGTTTGCATTCCCACCAACAGTGCAAGAGGCTTACCGTTCACATCCTCCCCACCATCTTTTGTTGCCTGAATTTAGTCATGCCGACCAGTGTGAGGTGATATGTCAATGTGGTTTTGATTTGTATTTCCCTGATGATGAGTGATGTTGAACATTTTTTCATGTGTCTGTTGGCCATCTGGATGTCCTCTTTGGAAAAGTCTTTATTCATGTATTTTGCCCATTTCTTCACTGGATTATTTGTTTTTAGGGTGTTGAGTTTCATAAGTTCTTTATAGATTTTGGATACTAAACTTTTATCTGATATGTCGTTTGCAAATATCTTCTCTCATTCTGTTGGTTGCCTTTTAGTTTTGTTGATTGTTTCCTTTGCTGTCAGAAGCTTTTTATCTTGATAAGGTCCCAATAGTTAATTTTTGCTTTTATGTCCCTTGCTTTAAGGGACATGTCAAGAAGATTTTGACTTAATACATAAAAGTTTTGTAATCATGATTTTAGAATTAGTTAACATATTTTGTCATATTAATAATGTATCTTGTAGCTCAATTCAGTGACTTGCTTCTAAAGAATATAGTATATAAAGGGAAAAGTAATAACTATACAGTGAAGAAACCTGGAAAACATTACCCAATTTAATTACAAAAAAGCATGATACTCAAATAGAAATACATTGTATAAAATTCTTAAAATACTTGATTAATACTCTTCAGAAATCCAACGTTCTGAGAAACAAGGAAAAACTAAAAAAGAATCACAAACTGAAGAAAAAATGAGATGGATGATAAAAATATACCATTCTATATTGGGGCCTGGAACATAAAAAGAATATTAATTTTAAAAATTATAAACTATAAATAAAGTATACAGGTAGTTAATAGAATTTTCTTATGTTAATTTCTTAGTTTTGATAAATAGAAAACAGTTAAATATGATAGCTTTGGGGAAATTTGATGAAACATACAGGGACTCTGCAATATCTTTATGTTTTCAATAAATCTAAAGTTATTTAAATATTTCTTAAAATATCAAAAGCTTTAAATCATTTTTTATATCCTATTTATGTCAGAAGGTGAATGGATTAATGACTGTGTGTGTAACCTAATCCAATTTCAAGGATCAATAATTACTTCCTTTGGGTAAGAAATTCATATACTGAATCCACATATGTATTTTAAGGACATGCAGCTTGTTATGGGCAGAACAGTTTCTTTTACATTCTTACTTATTTTAATATCAGATCCAAACGACAATTTACAAAAACTAAATATGCTTTGTATCTGGAAGAGACCGTAAAGACTGATGCTACACCAAGCTATTAAGGGCTCTGAAAAGCTCTTGAGATCTTCTCAATATCACAGTTCACAGGAGAGATAGACAAGAACCCAAATTTCCTGGCTCATGGTGTGACATTCTTTCCTTTTATGCATTCTAATAAATGTTTACATAGCTTAGTATTACTAGTGTTATATTACTAGTGTTAATAATTAGTATTATTAGTGTTTTGTGCTTTTCGTATTTGATCTAATTTTTGAAATTCCCCCACACTTAAATTTTAATTTTATATACAGTGTTTCTCGAACTGTGGTTCATGAACCCCTAGATAATACAAACATAGTATAGCATCCTCTAAGTATCTGAGTTTGAAACACAATGCTGTAAGCTATATTTTATAATAAAATTTATTAATCAAGCATTATCATTATTAATTAGGTTTTTTCATATTGCACTTACCATTATGAGCTCCAGCATATATCCATCATCTTGGATAATAAGTTTGCTAAAGAATAAAGTGTATATACATCAGGGATTCTGACGGCTCTTGGCTGATTCAACCTTACTCATGCACAATAATGAGTTTATATTGTTCTCCTATTTTCTAAAAATACTTTCTAGAAATAAAAATGTATAAAAAAACTAGAAGTGTTGATGATATATACTATGAAGTCATTAAGAATAATTGAATATAATTTGAACATTTATTTTTATTTATTTAAAAAAATTTAATGTTTATTGATGTTTGTTTATTTTTACGAGACAGAGAGACAGAGCGTGAGTAAGGGAAGGTCAGAGAGGGAAGGAGACACAGAATCCAAAGCAGGCTCCAGGCTCTGAGCTGTCAGCACAGAGACCAATGTGGGGCTTGAACCCACAACTGCCAGATCATGACCTGAGCCGAAGTTGGCCACTTAACCAATTGAGCCACCCAGGCGCCCCTGAATATTTAATTTAAGGACTTTTTCTAACCTATAAAATTTTATTTATTTTAATTTCAGTATAATTAACATATATTCTTATATTAGTTTTAGGTGTACGATATAGTGATTTAACAACTGCATCCTAAGAGCTCATCACGATAAGTACACGTTTAATCCCCTTCACCTATTTTACTTATCCTTCCGTCCATCTCTCCTCTGGTAACCATCAGGTCTCTATCATTAAGAATCTAGTTTTTTTGTGGAGGTGTTCTTTTTTTTTGGTAGATTTTTGTTTTGTTTTTTATTTATTTTCCAGTTAACATACAGTGTAATGTTTCAGGTGTGCAATTCAGTGATTCATCTCTCATATACAATACCTGGTTCTCATCACAAGTGGACTGCTTAATCCCCATCACCTATTTAACCTATACTCCACCCACCTCCCCTCTGGAAATCATCAGTTTATTCTACATATTTAAGAGTCTCTTTTTAGGTTTGCTTCTCTCTCTCCTCCATGATCATCCCCTTTATGGTACTCTCCAGATATATCCATGTTGCAAAAGGCAAGATTCCTTTTTTTTAATGGCTGAATAATAATGCAATGTGTATGTGTCACAAACATATACCATCTTCTTTATTCATTCATGTATCACTGGCTACTTGAGATGCTTCAATAATTTGGCTAAGGTAAATAATGCTACAATAAACATATGGGTGCATATATCTTTTCAAATTAGTGTTTTCATAATCTTTGGGTAAATGGCCAGTAGTGGAATTATTGGCTCATCTAGTAATTCTATTTTTAATTTTCTGAGAAACCTCCATACTGTTTTTCACAGTGGCTGTACCAGTTTGCATTCCCACCAGTAGTGTACAAGTGTTCCTTTTTCTCGACTTCCTTGCCTACACTTGTTTCTTGTGTTGTTGACTTTAGCCATTCTTACAGGTATCTGTGATATCTCATTGTGATTTTAATTTGCTTTTTTTCTTGGTAATTAGTGATGCTGAGCTCTTTGTGTGTGCCTGTTAGCCCTCTGTATATCTTCATTAGAGAAATATCTGTTCATATTTTCTTCCTATTTTTTGAGTTGAATTATTTGAGGGGTTTTGGGGGTTTTTTGTTTTGCTTTGCTTTTGGTTATATAAGTTCTTTATATCTAGAATACTAACCCTTTCTCAGGTATGTAATTTGCAAATATCTTTTCCCATTCAATAGGTTGTCTCTTAGTTGTGTCATTTGTTTCCTTTGTTGTGCAGAAGTTTCTTATTTTGGTGTAGTCCCAATAGTTTATTTTTGCTTTTGTTTTTCTGGTCTTAGGAGGCATATCCAGAAAAATATTGCGATGGCCAGAATCAGACAAATTACTGCCTCTACTTTCCTCTAAGAGTTTTATGGTTTTAGGTCTCACATTTAAGTCCCTAATCTATTTGGAGTTTATTTTTGTGTGGTATAAGAAGGGGTCTAGTTTCATTCTTTTGCATGTGGCTATCCATTTTTCCCAGCACCATTTGTTGAAGAGACGGTCTTTCCCATTGTATATCTTTGCCTTTTTTTGTTGAAGATTAATTAAGCATACAGTCCTGGGTTTGTTTCTGGGTTCTCCATTCTGTTCTATTGATCTATATATCAATTGTTGTGCCAGTACCGTATTATTTTTGTTACTATAGCTTTTTAGTATGACCTGAAGTCTGGAATTGTGGTATCCCCAGCTTTGTTCTTTCTCAAGATTGCTTTGGCTACTTAGGATCTTTTGTGCTTCCATACAAATTTTAGTATTATTTGTTCTAGTTGTGTGAAAAGGGTTGTTGGGATTTTGATACAGATTGCATTAAATCTGTAGATTATTCTGCATAGTATGGACATTTTAACAGTATTTGTCTTTCTACCTCATCAGCATGGAATATCTTGTATTTCTTTGTGTTATCTTCAATTTCTGTCATCAATGTTTTTATAGTTTTTAGAGTAAAGGTCCTTTACCTCCTTGGTTAATTTTATTCTTATGTATTATCTTTTTGTGCAATTGTAGATGAGATTGCTTTCTTAATTTATCTACCTGTTACTTTATTATTAGTGTAAAAACCGCAAAACAGATTTTTGTATCCTGTGACTTTACTGAATTCATTTATCAGTTCTGGTAGACTTTTGGTGGAATCTTTAGGGTTTTCTATATATAGTATCATGTCATCTGCAAATAGTTTTATTTTTTGCCTGGTAGTATGTTATTATTATATCTTTTTCTTGTCTGATTGCTGTGATTAGGACTTCCAATACTGTGTTTAATAGAAGGGGTGAGAATGAAACCCTTCTCTTGTTCCTAATCTTAGAGGAAAAGCTTTTACTTTTTTTCCCAGTTAGTATGATGCTAGCTGTGGGTTTTTCATATAAGGCCTTTATTACATTGAGGTTGTTCCCCCTAAATCTCCTATGTTTACTGCTTTTATTATGAATGAATGTTGTACTTTGTCAAATACTTTTTCATTTTCTGCATCTATTGAGATGATATGGTCTTATCTTTTCTCTTATTAATGTGATATATATAACGTTGGCTAGAGTAGTATTTTTTTTAATTTTGTAAACATTTATTTATTTATTTTTGAAAGAGAGAGACAAAGCACTAGTGAGGGAGGGGCAGAGAGAGAGAGAGAGAGAGAGAGAGAGAGAGAGAGAGCGAGCGAGCGAGAGAGAGAGAGAGAGACAGAATCTGAAGCAGGTTCCAGGCTCTGAGTTGTCAGCACAGAGCCTGATGCGGGGCTCAAACCCACAAACCATAAGATCATGACCTGAGCCAAAGTCGGAAGCTTAACTTATTGAGCATCCCAGGCCCCCCCCTAGAGTAATATTTTAAAGGCAAAGTTTTATGCAATATATCTACAAACTACAGAAGCATATTCAATTAAAAGTTCAAAATTTTCTTGGTGATCTGAAGTATCTTTTTTTATTGTTGCTATTTTTTCCGATCTTGGATAGAAATTTTTATTATATGGCTTTCTATTTATAATGTATTTCTTGACTAAATCACAATACTATCAAATTTAAAATAGGACAACTTTAATAATTAAAGTTCATCAGGTTACTATAAAATCCATGAAAGCAAATCAGTGCTTGCTATGAAACAAAACTGAAGTTTTGGTATCAGAGAACCCGAATGACCTCAAGACATATTTCATTCTGTTTCAAAGATTCATGTCTCTTAGTTCTGCTATTTTGCAGGTGTTCATAAATTAGTTCACTATATCACACAAAAAGATACCATTCAAAAAAGTAAACTTCTTCTTAACATGCCATACATAAATTTCCTTACCTACAGAGAAATACAGAATTGAGATATTCTAAACATACTAATATTTTTACAGAGAAAGTGCAGTGTGAAAGTCTGCATCCATTTACTAAGAACTATGCAGAAAATGAAGCTTCCTTTCCAATTTTCATATGATTTGCATATAAGAGGAGATGATCTAGATGAAAAAAGATGCTAACTTATATCTTACATAAATATGTTCACATTCTTCTAAGATTTCCCCTTTAAGATTTAATTTAAAAAGAAATATCTATGTAGCCATGTGTTAAATGTATTCCAATTTGCAGGTAAGCATTTTCTCTATGCACACAACAACAATGGAGACAAAGATTTAAAAAAAAAAGAAATCTGAACTATTAAAACAAATACTTTAATAGCAAATACACACAGTCAATAAATGGAATTAATAGGTTAAGTGTAATAATACAACTTGCAAACTCTTTTATACCAATGAGAAAACAATGAAGTCAAAAAACTATATTCTGGAATATATTTGAGATGCTAAAAAAAGAAACTTCTTATAGAAAAACGTTTAGATGGGGCACCTGGGTGGCTCAGTCGGTTAAGCATATAACTTCAGCTCAGGACATGATCTCACAGTTTGTGAGTTTGAGCCCCGCATTGGGCTCTGTGCTGACAGCTCAGAGCCTGGAGACTGCTTCGGATTCTCAGTCTCCTTCTCTTTCTGTCTCTCACCCACTTGATATCGCTCTGTCTCTCTATCTCTCTCTCAAAAATAAATAAATGAAAAAATTTTTAAAAACGGTTTAGACATTTTCAACAGTTTAAGGGTTGAATAATTATCTACATTTCCTATCAGTAATCTTTTAGAAATAATTCTAAAAACAAAAATTCTAAGCAATAAAATTCATCCAAAAACCAACAGCAATAGATTATTGTGTTATTGTTACCAATAGAAGACACTTTAACAGTGAATGCAGGAAGATAAAATTAACCCCTAAAGGCCAGACAAAATGAAGAACAGATCTGCATTACAATCATCACATAGATGAATTACGTTGGTGGGGAGAAACTACAATAAACTATGATGAAAACAAATTAAATTCACACTGGAATTTAAAAACAAACCACCAACACCATCATCACCAAATTATTTGAAACTAGAGAGACGGAAATGCATTCCCCTCCTTATCTCTGCTTAGGAGAAAATGGAAGGGTGCTCTGTGAAGTGATAATTGTGTAATTGGAGGCAATATACAGTTTTTTGAGCAATAATTTTAAACTCAATCACAGTCCTCAAGTGTTAGAACTTATATGTAGTGACAAGTCCAATGAGGGTTTAACTAGAGAAAGAAATTATTTTCCTAATTTTAGCCAGATACCCATGTCTTTCTTATTCATCTCTAAATTCAAACATATTGTCCCATATTTGGTAAAGTAATATTTTCTTAATATGAAGAAAATGATAACTAAAGCCTATAAGACTACCTTGCATGAGGTAGGCATTCAAAATATCTATTCAAAATAGATAAGGCAGTGCCTGTCATGACAGCATTACTTCTATTTCTTCTTATTCTAGTCATAACAACATGCCCGATAGGAAACCATCATTTCTATTAAAAATTTAGAATTATGCAAGTATATGTTGGAATGGAATCTCTATTATGAAAAGGGAAAGTGAGTTGAGATATTTTACATTTGCATTCATGAAAAAAAATACTGTGTTCTCTGCACTGCAGTCTATGACAGAATATTTTAAGACATCTCTGCTAAAATAGAATATGATTTTTTGTTTGAATCTACCTAGATATACACAGTATAGACATGTGTCTCCCTACTCTAAGTCTTACAGGAATCCATTAAAATAATCAAAGTCTATTAAAGAAAAAGAAAGTGTTTAAGTCAGTCAAATACATGATAAAACAGATAAAAGGTTAAGTCTCAAGGTGTGATGTCCGACAATAGCCAAAATAGGTTAAAAGCCAAAGGTCTATTAACCTTTGGATAAAGAAGTTGTAGATTGTATATATATACAATGTAAGATTACTTGTCAATCAAAAACAATGAAATCTTGCCATTTGCAACAACATGGATGGAACTAGAGTGTATTATGCTAAGTGAAATTAAAGATATCATATGACTTCACTCATATGGAATTTAAGATACAAAATAGATGAACATATGGGAAGGAAAGCAAACTAACATAAAAACAGGGAGGGGAACAAAATAGACTCTTATATACAGGGAACAAACTGAGGGTTGCTGGAGGGGTTTTGGGTGGGGGGACATGAGCTGAGCGGGAAAGGAGCATTAAGAAAGACGCTAGCTGGGATGAACACCCGTTGTTATATGTAGGGGATGAATCACTGGATTCTATTCTTGAAATCATTATTGTACTATATGCTATCTAATTTGGATGTAAACTTTAAAAAATAAATTAAAAATATAAAATAAAGGTGTGATGGTCTTTGGCTATTTTTAGAGTAAAACTCGTAATGGGAATGCAAAGGCAAATATAAAGGTTTTTTTTTTTCCGGTTTTTAATTTATTTTTGAGAGACAGCATGAGCAGGGTAGGGTCAGAGAGAGAGGGAGACACAGAATCTGAAACAGGCTCCAGGCTCTGAGCTAGCTGTCAGCACATAGCCCGATGCGGGGCTTGAACCCATGAACTGTGAGATCATGACCTGAGCTGAAGCTGGATGCTTAATCAACTGAGCCACCCAGGCACTCCTATAAAGTTTTTAAATATGGAAAACTCAGTAAAAACAAGAGAAAGAACATACATTCTAGGTATAGACTAACCAAAGGACACAGACACAGCAAATAGGCATGTATTGCAGATAAAAGACAATAGATACCTAGGCACCAAATAGAACAAATCAGAGAATATTGGCAAGAGCTAATGGAAAATAGAAGATGACTTTGGGAAATTAATATAAGAGATTTTAAGTAATAGTAATTTTAGACTAGGTAGAGAGGTATAGTATCTATATTTAATTATTCCATATCTTTATCATTTCTGACTTTAAAATGGTAGTATTTTAAATTAAATAAAGTTTTCTTAAGTTTAAAAACTGTAATATTCTATCATACTTTTATTTTTTACTAAGAATGCCTTATGCCTTATGAAACACTGATTTGGAGATACATTTGAGTAATTATTTTAAATCAAGGACTTTTAAACAAACATAACATTATTCTAATGCTTGATGATCTCAAAACTGCATATACATATTTGTATATCGGTATTAACCCTTATTAACAATCCTAATATTGCTTAATATGCTTCTTCCTCTCCTGAGCAGGAATTTTAATTTTGTTAAAGAATAGCAGTGTATGCGTGCACTTATTAGCTTAGTAACTTAGGGAACAATTTAGCAAAGTTACTGTTAGTCACACTGTTTTTGAAATCAATGATTATATCATAAGAGCCCATATATTTTTATGTTTTATTTATTTTTTTGAGAGATAGAGGGACAGACAGACCTTCAGAGCAGGGGAGGGACAGAGAGAGAGGAAGAGACAGAATTCAAAGACAGTTTCCAGGCTCTGAGCTAGCTGTCAGCACAGAACCCGATGCAGGACTGGAACCCATAAACCATGAGGTCATGACCTGAGCCAAAGTCGGACGCTCAACCATCTGAGACACCCAGGTGCCCCAAGAGCCCATATTTTTTAGAGGAATTACTGAAGATTTTAAAAGTCCAAGATAAAACAACCATGAAAAAAAGAAAAATATGACTGGATAGGGGATTTAAAATGGCATTAAAAAATCATATTGGGCAAGTAAGTTGTTTATTATTAACATTAGAAAATGGTAAGACGGAACTGGAAAGGTAGAAGAAAAAAATACCAAAATGAAGGACAAAATACTATGTTCTTCCACCTGAAAAAATCTGACATTAATTATAGTGTCTAATCAGAGAAGTATAAAGTGTCAGTTCAAATGGCCATTGCACCACAGCTTTGCAGTGATGGGCTCTCTAAAGGGACACCAACAGCCAAAGTAAAAAGCCATTGTATCAGTATGACTTAAATAAACAAAAAGACTTTAATAGCATCATATTGAGGATGAATCAGTGAAGGAAATTATGGTGGTGAAGCATGGTAAATAGGATGTTAGTGGAACAGAAGAAAGGGCATAAAATTAAAATGCCTTTTAAAGCTGTGCCAGATAAAAATAGTGACAAATATCTATACATTATCCTGATAATTAAGCTTGAACATTTCTGCTGATAGTCTTCTTAGATTGGGTCATTGAAGAGAAGACAAAAATTGTATTTTTCAGTTAATACTTTTATCAAGAAACACAATTT
Source organism: Helogale parvula (assembly GCA_004023845.1). Lineage (NCBI taxonomy): Eukaryota > Metazoa > Chordata > Mammalia > Carnivora > Herpestidae > Helogale > Helogale parvula. The sequence continues at coordinate 9,187 of PJEM01008178.1, read as the reverse complement.
TTTTTGGCCTCGCTGCAATTTTTCCCTGATTATATGTCATAAGATGAATATAATTTGATATGACTTTTCTAAAACATTTAAATTAATATAAAAATGTATGGGACTTGACATTTCATATATGTTTTTGTCTTCTAGGATAATTTTATTTTAATGTCTCAAGTAGAAGGAAATTAATTATAAAATGAAATGAACTTCAATAATAGAAATCTACTTTTATGTTTCTCAAAGCATATTCCCTTTAAGTGAACCCAAGTATTTATGTAATTACCCACTCCCATCATGTTATTAATTATATACTTAGTCTCTACATTGAAAAGTATGTGTTTCTGAAAGAATAAACATTGAGGAATATGAATCTGTTAGCTCAAAGCAGACTTTTCTATTGAAGTACAATTGGCATATAGTATCGTATTAAGTTCAGGCGTACATCACAGTGATCTGATGTTACGATACATTACAAAGTGATCCCCATAAATCTAGTTACCTTCTGCCACCTTAAAAAGTTATTATTACAATATTAATGACCGTGTGCTCTGTGCTGTACATTAGCTCCCTCTGACTGTTTTTTATAATGAAGTTTGTAACTCTTTATCACCTTCACCTGTTTCACCTGTCCCCAAACTCTGACCCTCAGGTGACGAGTAGTGTGTTTCCTGTATCTATGAGTCTACTTCTATTTTGTTCGTTTTTAGATTTTACACATCAACGAAATTGACTGGTGTTTGACTTATTTCACCTAGCATAATACCTTCTCGGTCCATTTGTGTTGTCACAAATGGCAGGATTTCATTTTTTATGGCTGAATGATATTCTAGTCTATATGTAAACCCATCTTCTTTATCCATTAATTCTTTGATATGCAACCCGATTATTTTATTTGACTATTGTAAATACTACAATGAAGACAGACTTGTACATATCTCTTAAGGTTGGTGTTTTCGTTTACTTCAGATAAATACCAAGTAAAATTGCTTTACTGTATGGCATTTCTGTTTTTAATTTTTTAAGGAACCTCTATAATGTTTTTGGTAGTAGATGAACCAATTTATATCCCCACTCTTCTTCACATTCTAGCCAACTCTTACTTTTTCTTTTATAATTGCTAGTATGACAAACATAAGGTTACATGCCTTTATGTCTTTGTTATTTTTATTTGCATTTATAGTATAGTTTCATATCAGGGGGTACAATACCTCCAGCTTTATTCTTCTTTCTCAAGATTCTTTAGCTATTTGGGATCTTTTGTACTTCCATACATATTATAATTATGATTACTATAGTTTTGTGAAAAATACCATTGGAATTTTGATAGGAATTGCATGGAATTTGTAGATAACTTTGAGTAGTATGAACATTTTAATAATATTAATTCTTTAAGCCTATGAGCATGGTATACTTTTTCCATTTATTTGTACCTTCGATTTCTTTTACCAGTGTCTTATAGTTTTCAGAGCACAGGTTTTGCACCTCCCTGGTTAAAAGTATTTCTATGTATTTTTATGCAATTGTAATTGGGATTGTTATCTTAATTTCTCTTTCTTATAGCTCATTAATAGTATATAGGAACAACCACTTTATGTTAATTTTGTATCCTGTTATTTTACTGAATTTATTTATTCTAATCATTTTAGTGGGGTTTTAAAGGAGATTATATGTAGTATCATGTCTTCTGCAAATTGTGACCGTTTTACTTCTTCCTTTCCAATGTAGATGTCTTTTGTTTCTTTACTAATTGCTATGGATAGAACTTCCAATACTCGGTTGAATGAAAGTGGCAAGAGTGTGCATCCCTGTTTTGTTCCTGATCTTACAAGCAGAGCTTTTAGCTTTTTGCCACTGAGTACAGTTTTGGCTATGGGTTTGTCAGGCATGGTCTTTTGATGTCGAGGCATGTTCCTTCTAACCCTACTTCATTGAGAGTTGTATATAAATTTTGAATTTTGTCAAATGCTTTTTCTGCATCTATTGACATAATGATATGATTTTATCTTTCATTTTGTTAATGTGGTTTATCACATTGACTGACTCTCTGCTGAAACATTTTTGAATCCCCGGAATAAATCCCACTTGCTAAGTATATGATTCTTTTGCTGAATTAGTGAATTTGGTTTGTCAATATATTATTGAGGAGTTTTACATCTATGTTTATTGGGGATAGTCACCTCTAAATTTCTTTTTTGTCATATCTTTGGTTTCATTATCAGAACTTTGCTGTCTTAGTGAAATGGATTTAAAAGCCTTTCTTTTAATTTTTGGAGTAATTTGAGAAGCATAGGTACTAACTCTTCCCTAAAGGTTTGTTAGAGTTCATCTGTGAAACCATCCAGTCATGAACTTTGTTTAGGGGGCGTTTTTAAATCACTGTTTCTATTTCATTACTTATAATTGGTCTATTCAGATTTGCTAATTCTTCATGATTTAGGCAAAGAAGGTTGTGTATTAATGGGAATTTACATTTTTCTTTCTTTCTCATCCAGTTTGTTGGTGTATAATTCTTTGTAGTAGTATCTTATGATTCTTTGTATTTCAATGGTATCAAATATAACTTCTCTTTCATTTTGGATTGTATTTATTTGGTTCATCTCACTCACATGTATGCTTTCTCTCTTTCCTAATGAGTCTATCTAGAGGTTTAATGATTTTGCTTATCCTTTTTTGAAAAAAGAGCTTTTGTTTGCATTGATTTTTTTTCTATTATATTTTAAATCTTTAATTCATTTATTTCTGCTCTGATCTTTATTAGTTCCTTTCCTCTACTACTTTTGAACTTTGTTTATTCTTTTCTTTATTTGTAATTTGTAATTTTTTGTTTATTCTTTTAAAATTATTTTAAGTATAATTTTGGTTTTTTTATTTGGGATTTTTCTTGTTTCTTATGGTAGATGTGTATTGTTAAGAATTTCCCACTTAGAACTGCCTTTGCTGCATCACGTAGATTTTGGACCATTGTGTTTCAATTTTCTCTTGTCTAAAGGTCTTATTTAATTTTCTTTTATTTTTTTCATTGAACCAGAGGTTGTTTAATTTAGCTTCAATGTATTTCATTTTCATAATTGTGTTTTTCTAGTTTCCTTTCTGTGATAGATTTCTAGTGTTATACAATTGTGGTTGGAAATGTACCTGTTATGATTTCAGCTTTCTAGAATTTATTGAGACTTATTTTGTTCCCTAATATGTGACCCATCCTGGAGAATGTTTTTGTGTACTTGAAAACGATATGTATTCTGTTGCTTTCTGATTTAACATTGTGTATACATTTATCCATCTGGTGTAATGTATCATATGAGGCCAATGTTTCCTTATAGATTTTCTGAATTGACCACTTTATCATTACATAATGCCTGTCTTTGTTTTTTTGTGTGTGATTTTTTTAGAGTCTTTGTCTTAAAAACTATTTTTTGTGTTTGAATATTGTTTCTCCACCTTTCTTTTTGTTCCCATATGCATGCAATACTTACTTTCAGTCTGTGTGTCTTTGGATCTGAAGTGAGTCGCTTGTAGACAGCATACCCATCCAGTCTTTGTATGTCTTTTGATTGGAGCATTTAGCCCATTTACACTTAAAGTAATCATTGATAAGTATGTACTGATTGCCATTTTTTTTCACTGTTTTCTGGTTGTTTTTTAGATCTCTGTTCCTTTATTTTCTTGGTCTCTTCCCTCATGGTTTGATAGTTCTCTTTAGTGTTATGTTTGGGTTCTTTTATTTTTGCCTATCTACTGTATGTCTTCAATATTTGGGTACCATGTAGTTCGTATGTATGGATCTCTATATATACTAGTCTATTTTAAGCTTATAATTGCTTAAATTGGAGCACGTTCTAAAAGCACTGCAATTTTATTTCTCTGCTCACATTGTATGTCTTAGGTGTCTTATTGGCACCTTTTAATTTTGTGTATGCCTTAACTATTTATCATAGTTGTAGTTGATATTACTATTTTGTCTTTTAATCTCATTCTAATTTTCAAGTGGCTAATTTACTGCAATTCCTATATATTTTATTTTGCTAGTGATATTTTTTCTTTTGTTAATTTTCTTATTTCTAGTTATGGCATTTTTCTTTTCCACTTAAAGAAGACTAACATTTCTTCTAAGACTAGCTTATTAGTGATAAAATATGAGCTTTTATTTGAGAAACTATCTCACTTTTAATTCTAAATTGTAAACTTGCTAGGTAGAGTATTCTTCTAAGATTTCCATTTTTAGCATTTAAAATCTACTTTTCTATTCCCTTCTGACATAAAAAGTTTCTACTGAAAAATCAGCTGCATGTCATAGGTTTTCCCTTTTATGTGACTCTTTTGCTCTTGCTACCTTTAAAATTTCCTCTTCATCCTTAACTCTTGCCATTTTCATTTTATAATATGGCTTGAAGTTGGATCTTCTTGGGTATATATTGCCTCTATCAGTGCCTCCTAGACCAGGATGTCTGTTTCCTTCCCCATGTTGATAAAGCATTCTGCTATTTTTTAAAATAAGTTTTCTGCCACTTTCTATCTTTGTGTGATCCCACTCTTTGTGGGATCCCTATAATGCAAATGTTAGTATACGTGATGTTGTTCCAAAGGTCCTTAACCTTTTCTAATTTTTTAAATTCTTTTTTTTTTCTCCTGTTCATCTTTGGTGTTTCCCAGTATCCTGTCTTTCAGACCGATGTTTCATCTGCATTGTCTAAGGTGCTGCTAATTCCTCTAATGTGTTTTTTTTTTTAATTTCAGCTATTGTATTCTTCAGCTCTGATTGGATGTGTTTATATTTTCTATGTCTTTGTTGAAGTTATTTCTGAGTTTATTCTTCTCTCAATCCAATGAGTATTTTATGAACATTACTTTGAACTCTTAATAAGGTTGATTGGTTGTCTCTGTTCATTTCATTTTTTCCCCTGAGATCTTGTCTTACTCTTTTATTTATTTTTTTAAATTGATAGGGAGTTTTATACTTTTTTTCCATAATATTTTATTGTCAAATTGTTTTCCATACAACATCCAGTGCTCTTCCCCATAAGTGCCCTCCACCATCACCACCACCTCTTTTCCCCCCTCTCCCTTCCTCTTCAACTCTCAGTTCATTTTCAGCATTCAATAGTCTCTCAAGTTTTGCATCCCTCTCTCTCCCCAACTCTCTCTCCCTCCTTCGTTCCCCCTAGTTCTCCATTAGGTCTCTCCTGTTTTCCTGTTAGACCTATGAGAGCAAACATATGGTTTCTGTCCTTCTCTGCCTGGCTTACTTCGCTCAGCATGACACCCTCAAGGTCCATCCACTTTCCTACAAATGGCCATATGTCATTCCCTCTCATTGCCATGTAGTACTCCATTGTGTATATATACCACATCTTCTTGATCCACTCATCAGGTGATGGACATTTAGGGTCTTTCCATGATTTGGCTGTTGTTGACATTGCTGCTATGAACATTGGGGTACATGTGCTCCTATGCATCAGCATTTCTGTCTCTTGGGTAAATCCACAGCAATGCTATTGCTGGGTCAAAAGGGAGTTCTATGGATAGTTTTTTGAGGAACCTCCACACTGTTTTCCAGAGCAGCTGCACCAGTTTACGTTCCCACCAACAGTGTAGGAGGGTGCCCGTCTCTCCACACCCTCGCCAGCATCTATAGTCTCTTGATTTGTTCATTTTAGCCACTCTGACTGCTGTGAGGTGGTATCTCAGTGTGGTTTTGATTTGTGTTTCCCTGATGATGAGTGATGTTGTGCATCGTTTTATGTGTCTGTAGGCCATCTGGATGTCCTCTTTGGAGAAGTGTCTGTTCATGTCTTCTGCCCATTTCTTCACTGGATTATTTGTTTTGTGAGTGTAAAGTTTGGTGAGTTCCTTGTACATTTTCGATATTAGCCCTTTATCTGATATGTCATTTGCAACTATCTTTTCCCCATTCTGTCGGTTGCCTATTAGTTTTCTTGATTGTTTCCTTTGCCTTGCAGAAGCTTTTTAACTTGATGAAGTCCCAAGGGTTCAGCTCTGCTTTCATTTCCCTTGCCTTTGAGGATGTGTCGGGTAGGAGATTGCTGCGGTGGAGGTCTAGGAGGTTTTTTCCTACTTTCTCCTCGAGGGTTTTGATGGTTTCCTGTCTCATATTCAGGTCTTTCAGCCATTTTGAGTTTATTTTTGTGTATGGTGTAAGAGAGTGGTCTAGGGTCAATCTTGTGCATGTTGCTGTCCAGTTCTCCCAGCACCACCTGCTAAAGAGGCAGTCTTTTTTCCATCAGATACTCTTTCCTGCTTTGTCAAAAATTAATTGGCCATACATTTGTGGGCCCAGTTCTGGGTTCTCTATTCTATTCCATTGGTCTATATGTCTGTTTTTGTGCCAGTACCATACTGTCTTGATGATGGCAGCTTTGTAGTAGAGGCTAAAGTCTGGGATTGTGATGCCTCCCGTTTTGGTTTTCTTCTTCAATATAACTTTGGCTAATCGGGGTCTTTTGTGGTTCCATACGAATTTGAGGATAGTTTGTTGTAGTTTTGAGGAGAATATTGGTGCAATTTTGATGGGGATTGCATTGAATGTGCTTTGGGTAGTAATGACATTTTCACAATGTTTATTCTTCCGATCCATGAACAGGGAATATTTTTCCATTTCTTGGTGTCTTCTTCAATCTCTTTCATAAGTTTTCTATAGTTTTCATCATATAGGTCTTTTACATCCTTTGTTAGGTTTACTCCTAGGTATTTGATGGTTTTTCGTGCAATCCTGAATGGGATCAGTTTCTTAATTTCTCTTTTGGCTGCTTCATTTTTGGTGTATAAGAATGCAGCTGATTTCTGTACATTGATTTTGTACCCTGCAACTTTACTGAATTCATGGATCAGTTCTAGAAGGCTTCTGGTGGCGTCTGCTGGGTTTTCCATGTAGAGTATCATGTCATCTGTGACAAGTGAAAGTTTGACTTCTTCCTTGTCAATTCTGATGCCTTTTATTTCTTTTTGTTGTCTGATTGCTGATGCTAGGACTTCCAGCACTATGTTAAACAGCAGTGGTGAGAGTGGGCACCCCTGCCGTGTCCCTGATCTCAGGGGGAAAGCTCTCAGTTTTTCCCCATTGAGGACAATTTTGGCTGTGGACTTTTCATAAACTGCTTTTATAATGTTTAGCTAAGTTCCTTCTATTCCAACTTTCTCAAGGGTTTTTTATTAAGAAAGGGTGCTGTATTTTGTCAAATGATTTTTCTGCATCTATCCACAGGATCATATGGTTTTTATCCTTTCTTTTGTTAATGTGATGGATCACATTGATGGATTTGCAGATATTGAACCATCCCTGTAACGCAGGAATGAATCCCACTTGATCATGATGGATAATTCTTTTTATATGCTGTTGAATTCGATTTGCTAGTATCTTGTTGAGTACTTTTGCATATGTATTCATTAAGGATAGTGGTCTGTAGTTTTCTTTTTTGGTTGGGTCTCTGTCTGGTTTGGGTATCAAGGTGATGCTGGCTTCGTAGAATGAGTTTGGAAGCTTCCCTTCTATTTCTATTTTTTGGAATAGTTTGAGAAGAATGGGTATTAGCTCTGCTTTAAATGTCTGGTAGAATTCCCCTGGGAAGCCATCTGGCCCTGGGCTCTTATTCGTTGGGAGATTTTTGATAATGGATTCAATTTCTTCACTGGTTATTGGTCTATTCATGCTTTCTATCTCTTCCGGCTTGAATTTTGGTAGTGCATGTGTATTTAGGAATTTGTCCATTTCTTCTGTGTTGTTCAGTTTGTTGGCATATTGTTTTTCATAGTAATCTCTGATGATTGCTTGTATTTCTAAGGGATTGGTTGTAATAGATAGATCCTTCTTCATTCATGATTTTGTCTATCTGAGTGCTCTCTCTTTTCTTTCTGAGGAGCCTGGCTAGAGGTTTATCGATTTTGTTTATTTTTTCAAAGAACCAACTCCTGGTTTCATTAATCTGCTCGACTGTTCTTTTGGATTCTATATTGTTTATTTCTGCCCTGACCTTTATTATTTCTTTTCTTCTGCTGGGTTTGGGGTGCTCTTGCTGCTTCCTTTCTAGTTACAGTAGGTTCTCTGTTAGATTTTGAATTTGCGCTCTTTCTAGTTTGTTGAGATTGGCCTGGATTGCAATATACTTTCCTCTTAAGACTGCCTTGGCTGCTTCCCAGAGAATTTGGATTGTTGTATTTTCGTTTTCGTTGGTTTCCATATATTTTTTAATTTCTTCTCTAATTGCCTGATTAACGCAATCATTCTTTAGTAGGGTGGCTTTTAACCTCCACATTTTTGGAGGTTTTCCAGACTTTTCCCTGTGGTTAATTTCAAGTTTCATAGCATTGTGATCTGAAAGTGTGCATGGTATGATCTCTATTTGTTCAGTTCCATCTGTTCCAATGTGTCATTCAGGTCCATTGTTTCCTTAGTGATTTTCTGTCTGGTTGATCTATCCATTGCTGTCAGTGGCGTATTAAAGTCCCCTGCAATTAGCACATTTTTGTCAATAAGATTGTTTCTTTCTGTGATTAATTGTTTTATGTATTTGGGTGCTCCCGAATTAGGTGCATAGATATTTATAATTGTTAGCTCTTCCTGATGGAGAGATCCTGTAATTATTATATAATGTCCTTCTTCATCTCTTGTTACTGCCTTTACTTTAAAGTCCAGTCTGTCTGATATTAGTATCAGTCCAGGTTTCTTTTGGCTTCCAGTCACCTGATAGATATTTCTCCACCCTTTTACTTTCAACCTGAAGGTGTCTTCCAGTCGAAAATGCGTCTCCTGTAGACAGCAAATAGATGGGTTTTGTTTTTTTATCCATTCTGCTACCCTGTGTCGTTTGGTTGGTGCATTCAGTCCATTTACATTCAATGTTATTATCGAAAAATGTGGGTTTAGAGTCATTGTGTTCTCCCTAGAATTCATGTTTATAGTGGTGTCTCTGGCACCTTGTATTCTTTGTGATCTTTCCTTCATAGAGTCCCTCTTAGGATTTCCTGTAGGGCTGGTTTGGTGGTCATGAATTCTCTCAATATTTGTTTATTTGGGAAAACCTTTATCTCTCCTTCTATTTTGAAAGACAGGCTTGCTTGGTAGAGGATTCTTGGCTTCATATTTTTTCTGCTCATCACATTGAAGATTTCCTGCCATTCCTTCCTGGCCTGCCAAGTTTCATTAGATAGGTCTGTAACCACTCTGATAGGTTTCCCTTTGTATGTGAGG
>PJEM01008177.1:41858-85887 GCA_004023845.1 Helogale parvula | reverse complement strand
GCGGGTGCGGGTGCGGGTGCGCACGTGTGTGCGTGATGCGTGCGGGTGCGGGTGCGCACGTGTGTGCACACGTTCTTGAGGGGGTTTTCCACGCAAGCTCGTGTCCCAGCGTAGAGGCAGTTTTCCTGTCTGAGTGCCTTTTCCGCCTCTCCCTGGCCTGACGGTCCAGCCTGAACTTCCGGAGGGCGCTGAGCCGAGGTGGGGGCGCAGAGGCCCTTGTCAGGCCCCTGCGGCGAGAGCGCGCTCGGCATGTCCGCAGCGAGGGCGGTGGTGGCGCGAGTCCTTCGCAGACGCCCTCGGTCAGGTGCAGGAGCCCCTTCGAGTCCTGCTCTCCCCGTGTCTCCATCACGGGTAGGCGGCGGGTGTGTGGAAACATCCAAACGATCGTCTTCCTTCGTTGTGCTAACGTGGCGGCTACATGGTTGATTTTCACAGGCTGAGCCGTTCTGGGGTCGCCTGCACTCGGTTGTGACGTGCGTCCTGCCGCTGCGGGTTTGGTTTGCCAGGTTTGGTTTGACCGTTGAGGACGGTCAGGTCTATATTCCTAAGGGCTATTGGTCTGTCGTTTCCTGTGATGTCTTCGTCTGACTTTGATGTCGGTGACACGGCCTGTAGGAAGGGAGCCACAGCAGTGTGGGCCCGTCAGCCCTTCTAAAGGCTGACCACAGCCCCGAGCAGGGGTCAGAGGTGAGATGAAGAGAGAGAGCCCACCCCCCGCCCCCGGAGATGCCAGCCTGGGTACTGCCGGCGCTTCTCAGGGGGCCCGGCTTAGGGGAACGGGGTGCGGGGGCCCAGGGCGGGCCGGGCTGGGAGTTCCGGTGGAGGGGCCGAGGTGGAGACCTGCCAGCCAGGGTCACTCACCGGAGATGCAGAAAGCACCCGGGGTGGGGGGGTGGGGGGCAGGGCTCCCAGGAGGCAGGTCTTGCCCATCCCCCCACCCAGCTCCCGCCCCCGTGCAGAGGGCACCGGAGTCTCCGCTCCTTCCCACAGAACCTTAAAAATAGGGCCCGACGATGTCCATCTCCACAGACCGCAGCCTGCCCCAGAGCCAGGAATAAGTCTGAGCCGCTCAATAATTCAAGTCAGATCCAAATAGATTTTCCTGTTAACCGGCAGGTTCTGTGCCCCCCACCCCACCCCTCCGCCCAGGGGCTGGGAGTCAGGCTCCCGAGAGGTGAACTGGCCCGGACGCTGCGGGTCTCTCCGCCCTGGGGACCCCAGCCTGTGCGCCCTCCCCTCTCTCAGGGCAGTCAGAAACAGGGGGCTCCCGGGGCTGGGAGTGGCCCTTCGTGATCGGGCCAAAGCAGGGCCTCGGGAAGGAGGGCTGACCACGGTCCTAACTGCCCCGAGTGCTCCCTCTGCTAGCCGCCCCCACTCCCACTCTGGCCACAGAGCCAGAGCCTGTGTTTGAGCCTGGTTTTTAGCCAGGCCCCTCGGCACCTTTGACCATCACTCACCCCTCCTCCTAGGCTCCTGGGGTCCCAACCCTCCAGGGCCCAAGGGCCAGCCTGGCCCGTCACTGGTGTGCACGCACCCCTGGGGGCTGCTTTCCTGCCTCCTCCCGGGGTGGGGGTTCCTGAACGGGCTTCACCTGGGCCTTTGGGGCCAGTAGGAACAGCTGGGGCCAAGGAACCAGGGATGCTGGGCTCCAGCCCAAAACCTCTGCACCAGCTAGGGGCGAGGAGGGCCTCACTGACCTGGCCCACCCACTCCAGGTCTGTTCTGGCCCAGCCGCCCTTGCTGCACTGAACCAGCCAGGCCCTGCGTGGAGTTTTACCAGATTATTAATTAAAGGCCCAGGCATGCGGCAGCTCTGACATTCAAATGAATAGCATGCTGGGTAATTAGGCGAGGTGTCGTGGAAATGATGGAGCACAGCCTGCTCTCCCCGACTCACCTCCCAGGAAGCAGGAGCCACTTCTGGCGGTTTCCTACTGCCGCAGGCGGCACGGGGGGCAGGGACGATGCTGCCGGGAGCAGGGCGGGGGACCCTCTGCTTGTTCCCCACCCAGCAGGCAGAAGACTGGGGAAGGGGACAGTGAAGGCGGGAGGCAGGCCGGGTGTCCGAGGTGGAGGGAGGGAAGTGGAGGCAGGGGTGGAGAGGAAGACCAGGCCCCAGGATGTGGGGGAGGGCCTGCCCCCAAAAGGAGGCAGCTCCCTACACCCCTCCTGGGGTTCCCGGGACTATGGAGCAGGCTGGGCTGTGTCTGCTTTATAGTTGCTTAAATTCCACTTGGTTTTTCACCAAAGTCATAAATGTATGTAGTTTAATCAAGAATGTGTGTAAGACTTGCAATGAAAGACCAGCAACTCCTTCCCGGTGTGTGTGCATTCCTGACCTCCCTTCTCAGAGGCAGAATTTTGTTATTTTAGTTTGTTTGTTTTGGTATTGGTTTCTAAATAACACGCTAATGTTGCTTTTTTCTTTTTGATTTAGAAATTATCCACTCACTTCCTGCTATTGAGAGGTTCTCTCTGTCTCTCTCTCTCTCTCTCTCTCTCTCTCTCTCTCTCTCTCTCTCTCTCTCACACACACACACACACACACACACACACACACACACACACTTTCCTTCGACCCATCTTCTCATTTTGGCTGAATCATAATTCAGTGTATGCATTATTACTTCTCTGCACATACTGCTCACAGCTGAGTAATGTATTGTAATTACATCTTTCTTGTACAACCTCTTGTTTTTCCTGGACTTAATAGCTGCCTCGTGTTTTGGGTTTGCTTTATTTTCTGTGTACCTCTTACTTATTCATCCCCAACCCCTGCAACAAAAATATAAATCTCTTTTTTGGTATATTAAAAACATCAGGCCATCTATAAACTGGGTTTCTTTCTTGGAGCCTGTGGTAGCCAGCTTCTGAGACAGCCCTGTGCTACCTGGAGTTTGTCCTATCCTCTGGCCACATTGATCATTGGGACTTTTGTGCTGTTCACCATGTGAGGGACCCGTGCGCCGCCAGCCCTAGTCAAGCCTTCGACGTCTGCAGTCCTGGCTGTGGTCTTGAGTGCAGCCTCATGAGAGGCTAGACCAGCAGAGGCTAGCCAGTCTTCTCCCCGGTTCCTATCCCACGGATAGCTCTTGTTCTGGGACAATTTATTGGGATTTTGTTCTGGGACTTATTTTTCCTATTTTGGGAGGAGAGAGAGAGGGAACACTAGTGCGGGACGGGCAGAGAGAAGAGGACAGAGGATCTAAAGCAGGCTCTGTGCTGACAGCAGGGAGCCCGATGTGGGGCTCGAACTTGAGAACCTCAAGATCGTGACCTGAGCTGAAGTCGGACTCTTAACTGGCTGTGCCACCCAGGTGCCCCTGTTCGGGGATGATTTATTACACAGCAGAGACAACCACCTCACAGCCATTCCTCTTCTATCCACCTGTCTCAGTTACCTGGTACACCTGCCACACATCCATCACCAAGGACCTCTCTCCAGCCTCGTCTCTTCTGCGTGAACCCCCCTCCATCATAGATTCTGTGCAGCCCGTTGTTTGGGGCGGCTCCCTTGTATTAACGGTGTGCATCATCTAGTGGCTTCTTCAGAACCCGTGTAGGAGAGCCACACACACACACACACACACACACACACACACACACACACCCCGCCTATGCCCTCCCCCCAGAAACCCTGGCCCCCACCCTCTGGGCAGCGAGGCTGCCGCTGTCCGTGGTGCTGAAGCGGAGGCTGATGCTGTCCGTTGTGCTGAAGCCGAGGCTGGGGTATCGGTTGTGCTGCTGGCCTGGGGGGCGGCCCAGGGAGCCTATGCCCTACTTTTACTCCTCTCTCACCCTGCTCTCCTCCGCCCTCCTGAAAAGTCCCCTTCCCTGCCAGCCCTGGCCCTCTGTCCAGTCGTCCCCTTTCTGCACCAGGCTGTCTTCCTGCCCAGGTGCTCCTCTGGGCTCTGGTGATCAGACCCCACACAGGTTCTGCAGATGGGCTCGAATCCTGGGGTAAGAATCTGGAGGGGTCTGAGCTGAGAACTCCACATTACATGAGACAGAAACCAACATAAACCATCTTAGGCAAAAAGTACCATCTTAGGTACTTCTGAGTTCACTCCAGGGGCAGAGCCGGCGGCACCTCAGGTCTGCTTCCTCCCTGGGTGTTGATGCGGCTCCCAGGGGCCTCTCCCCCTGAGGTTGGATGCCTGGAGGCAGCCGCAAACTTACCTTCTCCTCTGTAATGTTCCCAGGCAAAGCGCACCCTTCTGCCCCAAAGGCTCCCGTGAAAGCACCAGGGCCGTGCCCCTTGGTTCTGGCTGGCCTGACCGTGATGCCTGTGTGCCTTGGTCACTGGCTGGGATGGAGGAGGGGGCCGTGTGCCCAGCCTGGAGCCGGGGAGTGGAACCAGCCCCGGTGCGCCTATGGAAGGGGCTCCTCAGTAGGCCGAGCACCGTCACCGGAGGGAGGTATGCCTGGCTGGGGAAATGGGAAGGGACCTTCTGGGAAGGTGCATGGCTCTGGGACCTCTCAGGACACTCTGTCCCCAAGGCCCTCGAAAGCATCGTCTCTGCCCGGCGATGCCCCATCTTGTCTCTGGGCGATTCTCTTCCAATGCCAGCAGGAGACGGCATGATTAAGACTCCATTATTAACTTGCCAATCTTGTTTCTGGGGCACAGACGCTGACGGCTTAGGGGACCTAGTTGGCATATAACGAGGTCTCCATGACAAATTACTTGGGTATCAATTAACTATCTAGGGAAATGTCAAGCAGGATCTCATGCTGGCAGCGGGGGAGAGCCAATTAACCTGGAGCGGCCACCTGCCTCCGCCTCCAGCAGGGCTCAGAATGAAGGAAGGGGCCGGGCCTTCCCCGGGCAGGCAGGGCCTGGGCTCCACCTCCCCAGGACGCACACCTCTGCAGTCACGCGGGAGCCCCGGGTGCACAGCCCTGGCCTTGCAGCCCATCTCTGTTCATTATCCTTTGTCCAACCACATGCTGGTGGGGCCTTGACTGGTCACCACCGGTCGGGGGGGGCGGTGCAGAGCTCCGCGGGATCTGTGTGCGTTCAGGGGTTCGTGATCTGTGAGGTCTCTATAGGATCCGAGATGCATAAGAGCATCCACAAGGCAGGGAGGAGAGAAGGGTTAACGGTACAGGGGTCAGGGCAGGGAGGTGCAGGGGGAGGGGCCAGGGGAGGGCGCCAATAAGGCAGACAGTGCCCAGGTTCAGCAGAGACACAGAGCCTTTGACAATGAACCGGCAGACCGTCTGCCATTCCGGGCTGTAGGACTTGGAGACAGTTTCTCAAAACCTTTCTGGCCTGTTTTCTGGCCTGTAAATGGGGCTAATCCTCCCTGGTTCCCAGGGGTGAGAGTAAACAGTGCCCCAGGCAGACGTGACTCACTCTGTGCTTGGCCCACAGGTGGGTGCTGGCCGAGTTGGGCTCCCCTTCTCTGCCCTGCAGGCTACTCACAGGTGAGGGGGGCGGGGCTCTGAGGGTGCCCCAGCCCAGAAGAGGCACAGGAATGAGGAATATGAGGAATGCACCATCCCGAGCGGGTGGTGTGGGCTGGCCAGAGGGCAGGCGGGCAGACGAGGCAGGGGCAGGGTCCGGGGACTCTGGCCACCGAAGTCCCTGTGCCTTCTGGGCTTTGCTGTTTTCAGGGACGCACCCTGCCCGCCCCCCCCCCGGGGACATGTCCCTCCTGGTCAGGACCAGTGACCGTGTGCTCTCATCCAGCCCTGTCCCCGGGCCTCCATCCATGCGGCCCCCACCTGGTCGACCCCTCTGGTGGAGCTGCCCCCACCCAGCGATCGCCTCCCCCCATCTACTCAGCGGTGATTGGCAGTTGCCACTTCCCGGCCCCCCCAGCCGGGGGGCCTCCTGTTTCTTCATGACACTGACATATGGCACCTCCGCGGGGGGGTCGAGGGAGCTGCCAATTGTGAGTGCAGCCTGTCCCCATTCGAGCCCTGCTGAAGCAAAACAAATGCAAGATGTGAGGGGAGCAGAGGCGGCCCGGGGGCGTATGCGTGTGCGTGTGCGTGTGTGTCTGCACGCTCGCCCCATGCTGCGGGGGCGCCAGGAGGAGGGGAGGAAAGCAGGGTAAGCGGCAGGGGTGGGGGAGGGTAGTGAGTTTGGGTTTTCATGGCTTCTGGGGTCTTGGCTGATGGGGTCTTCAGAGGTCAAGCTGTCCATCCATCTGCCCCGGGCAGGCCGACTACAGCCGCTCTCTCTCCCCTGGCCCTTCACACAGACGGATGGGCGTGCGCTGGAGGCTGTGAGCAAGACAGGCCCGCAGCCTGCAGCCCTGTGCGCGGATCTCTGAAATGTTCGAATTCTTTCCCCAATCAGGAAATTCCACCTAATGTCAGTCCAGAGTCTCCAGAGTCTCAGGCTCAGCCAGTTTCTTCTGTCTCTGCTGCCACTTCGGTGTGACTGGCACCCCAGGGCTCGGCTGGCGCCCACAGGCTCTGCTGCTGGGGCTGGGGAGGGGGTCCTGAGCTGAAGGCTGAGCTCTGGGGGTCTTCAGCCAGCCCCTCCTCCAGACCCAGGGCCGGAGCTGCTGCCATGGAAATGAGGCTCTGGGCCAAAGGGCCACAGGCGTCCTGGGAGCGGCTGGCAGGTCCAGGAACTATGGCCACCGCTTCCCGGGAGGCCCAGCCCCAGGGCCTCTGACCCTGCTCAGCCACCTGTTGTCCCTGCTGGTAGTAAGGGAGGTCAGTGGAGATCAAGGGGTTGAGGGACTCAGAAATGGGGCCTGGGGCCCGGCAGGCCGGGGTCTGAAGCCAGCTGAGAAGAACATGTCCCACAGGCCCTTGCGCGGGGTCTGCCCGGGTCGCCTACCTCTTGGGGAGGGGAATGGCTGGGGGCTTGGGCTTCCCCAGGGAGTCAGAGAGCTGCAGATTCCTGCCCCCCCGCCCCCCCCCCCCAGTGTGCAGGCGAGGGAGCCCCGGGTGGGCTGGGGGACTGCAAAGGCGGCTCCCATTCCCGCCACTGCCCTGCTCCGGGGCCCGAGGGCCCTCAGGGTGGGGGTCCCCCCTCAGCCCAGCCTCGCGTGAGCCCCGGGCCTGGCTCGGGGTGCTCACGGCCTGCAGGCGCTGGGCCACTGCACTCCAGGCACCGCTGTGCACGGCGGCATCTGCCGCTCCCTGTCTCGGGGCAGATGGGCCGCCAGTGAGCTAAGTGTGTGCGGGGGAAGGGGTGCCATAGGAACCCCTTCCCGCCGGAGCGTGGGGGCGGGAGAGGCAGGCCGGCGGGGGGAGCGGGGAGTGCTGGCAGGGAGAGGGGGTTGGGGTGGCCTGGGCTCTGGGCCTGGAGGGAGGCGGTGGGGGGGTGGGGTGCCGGGACACTGGGCGGGGCAGGATGGCCTTAGGCAAGTCCCTTCCATCTCAGGGCCTGACGGCCATCTCAGGGCACCCCAGGGCGCATCTCGGCTCCAGCAGGAGAGGGCTGTCCCGGCAAACAGATGCTTGCCATCCTGGGGCCCGTGGGCACGGTTCCCAGAGGGGTTAGGGTAGCACCGAGTATCAGCTGAGGTCACGCTGCCGGTCCCCCTGCGGAACGGGACCTGATGTCAGCCTGGCTGCAGCCGGAGTCGCGCACCGAGGGTCCCATCAGGTCATGAGGGCCAGAACCGCCCCGGCCTGGCTGCCCCGGGCCCACTGGACCCCGGACCCTTGGGGGCAGTGGGGGTGTGGATGGGGGAGGTGTGGGAAAGAGCCCGGGGCCACGGACAGCCTTGGGATTGCACTTGTCGGGCACAGGGAGGGCCTGGCACGGGGGGAGGCCGCTGGGCAAGCGCCAGGATCCTGCCCCGAATGCTCCAGGGTCTCTCGTTCATAGGGACAGTGAGTGGACGCTGGGGCCCGGCTCTGTCCCTGTCGCGAGCACTGTGGCAGCCCATCTAGCGGGCCTGGCAGCGGGGGGGCAGCACCAGGCCGCGGGGCGCCGGGCAGGCGGGGAGGCTGGAGTGGCGGAGGCCCCGGGGCCGGTTAGAGGCTAAGGTGACTGAGGCCGGGGCGCAGCGGCCCCCCGCCCCGGGCTCCAGGACCCACAGCCCCGCTGGAGGGCTGCCCGGCTCCAGAAGCCCAGGGGAGGGTGCCAGGTGGGCCCCTTGCCCCTCTCGCCTCCCCCCCCATCCTTGGGCGGCCCCCACCCGCCCCTGCAGCCGCCTCCGCCCGCCCGGCGTGACTCAGCTCAGCTGTTACTCAGCCTCTCCGCTTGCTGTGGTTGCCTTTTTTTTTTTTTTCTTTTTCTTTTTCATTTCCAAAGTGTGGCGTCGCTGCTGTGCTGTGCCGGGGGACGGCCTCTGCCCGGCCGTGCCCGGGTGGCCCCAGCTCGAGGCAGCCAAGGGGACCAAGTGGCCGCGCCTCAGCACTGGGCTCTGGTCGTGGGCGGAGTGATTCCATGCCCCCCGGAGCAGGCACGTCCCACCTGAGCCAGCAGGGTGCTGGGGGCGCCGGTCCAGAGTCACCCCCACAGCTGTCCCACCACCGCAGGCTCTTGTGGCCTTGACGTTGTAGATGGAGCATCAAGAGGCCAGAAACCCTCCCGGGGAGGGTGAAGGGTGGGGCGGGGGCAGAACGCAACTTTTCCAGAAAGGGAAGAAATGGAGAAACTTGTTCTGGGCCAAGTTATGTGGACAAGGACAGACGTCCCCTCAGAGAAGGAAGGACGCCCCCCGACGCGGATTGTCGGTAGCGTGTGCCATTTTGTTAGGGGTGAGTTGTGTTTGGAGGAGGATTTACGCCCTGGCGTGGATGGAGCCGGCGAGGGGCAGCTGCTGGGGAGAGCGGGACGGCGGCGCGGGGCGTGCGGCTTCTCCTCCGGTCGGTCAGCCTCATGGCCGTGTCCGCGTCTGTGGGCGGGACCGGCATCCTCTGCGGACCCGACAAGACCACACAGGAGCGCATGTCCGCAGATGTCTTCTGTTCCGGTTCGGACCGTGCACCTGGAGGGGCTCCGGCTCTGAGAGCGTTTCCTGCCGTGGCGGGATGGTCCCATCAGGAGAAACGGCTCAGACTCCAACAGGGGGGACCCAGGGAGGAGACAGGGAGGGGCCCCGGGTGGCGGGGGGTCTGGCATGAGGCCTGGGGACCCCTGTGAGAGGCTGGCCTCAGACCCTGGGGTTCCCAAGCACGGGGAAGGGGCAGAGGCCCTTGAGGGAATGGGGTGCCCGTGGCACCCAGAGTTGGGACACCCTGGCCTCGGTGGAAAACCCACCTGGGCAGACACAGGCGGCCTTGGGTTTAAATCCCTCATGAATGTCAAATGGCCCCACACCCTTGGATGCCAGGCTGGGCACAGCTGGCTTCTCGAGACTCCTGCCTCTCCTCTCCCTCCCCCCCCCCCGTGCTCCTCCCCCACACCCCTTGGGGCAGATTGAAGGGTGGCCCCGGGAGATGTGTCCACGTAGGAATGTGACCTCACGGGGAATAGAACTCTTTGCAGGTGTGTCCGAGTTAAGGCTTTTGATATGAGCCCATCCCGGGCTGGGGCGGGCTCTAAACCCAGTGTCAGGAGTCAGAAGAGAAAGGGGGAGGGAGGGAGGCTCCGGCTCAGAGACAGACACGTGCAGTGGGAGGCAGACGCGGGTGGTGCGCCGGCGAGAAAGGCCTGGAACAGGTCCTCCCCCGGAGCCCAGCAGCTGCTGGCATTTGGGGCTGGAAACGCCCTGTGGGAGCTAACAGGGCTGCGGGGCGCCTGCCGCCTCACCACGGGTTCCCCGCCCCACACAGGCCCGTCCTGTTGAGGTGGGAGCGGGGCCCGTGCTGGCTCCCTTGCAGCCACAGAGACTCCCGACCACACACCACAGCAGACACGGAAGAGAGCAGCCCAAGGGGGGGAGCAGCCCAAGGGAAGTGTGCCCAGTCATTCCCCACAGGGTGGCCTTCGGGGTGGCTGGCTGTCACACGTGTGGGCGGTGTGGGCCCCGGGATGGTGCGTTGCTCCTGGGTATGTGGCCATCGGGCCACCCCACAGCTCTCCAGAAGGTTCTCTGAGCCTCCCGATACGCCGAGATAGCTCCTCCTTTCTGATGAGGCCAGAGTGGGCTCCATCAGTCCCAAGTGGTATGTGGGGTGAGAGGGCCCCACTGGGGGACGGGACCCCCTCTTGGCTCTGTCCACGGGCAGAGGCTGTGAGCCAGTGAGGACCCCCCAATCCCTGCTGGACGAGCTGACGTCTGCCCCAGGGCCTGGGGGCATGGAGCCGGGCAGGGCCCCAAAAGGGGTCAGCGGGGGAAACGCCCACAGCAGGGACAAGACACCTGTTCCCCCAGGCGAAGGGGCCTTGACTCCTCCCCGCCCAGGCCCCCTGCTCCGTCCCCCCACCCCTCCACTCTCCTCGGGGCCCATGTCCTCCCTCCCTCTGCCCTCCTTCCCTCCCCTACACCCTTCTTAGAAATGAAGTCATCTAGAAAAATAATCAAAAAATAGAAAGGAAAAAAAAAGCTAAGAAAATGGGATTTTTTTTCCCTTTCAAACATTTGGTAAGACGCCTCCCACACGGACGAGTGTCCGCCGGGGCCTGTTTTTGTCCGAGAGACTCAGACGTCCCCTCTCTGCATGGTGCGAGCCGGTGGGCGCCCCCCCATCTTGGGGTCTGCTCGGGGCCTCCCCGGGAGCCTGGCCAAAGTCAGTTCCCAGGGGCCGGAGACCCCAGGCCATGCCCCCCGCAGGACGGGGCAGCGGGGCGGGGGAGGGGCGGGGGGGGCGGGGGTTCCCGTTGGGGGGTATCAGCCCCTCGCGCGGCCTCTGGCTCCAGCCTCTCCCCTGCGCCCGCAGGCCCACGGCCCTGCTGCAGCTCGCGTTTGTTTATTTATAATTTATACTCAGCCTGTTTCCAAGAAAGCTCGGAGGCACTTGCTGAAAAGCTGCTTCCGCAAGCTGGGCTGTGCTCCCATCAGCCTTGGGCTCCGAGCCCACGGACACTTTGCCTGTGGCTCACAAGTTCCGCCGGCTCAGCCTGGTGTCCGGGCCACACCGGATCGGGCCCCTGAGACAGGCCCTCACCGCCTGGGCAGCTCCTGCCGTCTTCCCCGTTGGGGGCCACAGGCTTCCTCCGGACACCCTCTGGAGCCCCGGGGGAGGGGACCTGGGGACGTCCGCACCCTGCTTCAGCCCCTCGGCGGTCTGTCCTGTGGCCACAGTCACCCAGCCCAGGCGCCCCCCCCCCCGCCCCCGCTCGCCCTCACCCAGCCCTCAGAGGGACCAGGACGCCACAGGGGACTCCGTGTCTCGCTTGGTGTCCAGGCCTGGTCTCCTGCACGGCTCTGGCAGGGCGGGAAGGGCCTGCAGGGCAGAGGCTGCACACAAGAGCAGGTGACCCTCGTGTCGTGGTCTGGGCCCTGCGCAGTGGGGACACAGTGGCTGCAGTCCCTCCTCAGCCCGCCCGAGGGGCCTCCAAACTTCTTGCCTCAGGAAGGGGCATCGGCTCTGATCCCTGGCATCCCCTTCCTCGGCCCTGCCTCTTCACGCAGAGGGAGCCGGTCTGGGGCCAGAGAACCGGCCTGAGCAGGAGGAGGGGCGCCCCACTTTGCACCCCCGGTTCCTCCTCGGTATGAGGCGTGAATGAGGCTGACGCCGGCCCTGGGCCGCGGACGGGGTCGCTGCAGACATGATGGGGCCCACAGAGCAACGGCCTCCCGCCCCGCGCGGGGCCTCCACTTCCCCGCCTGTGAAACGAAGCAGTGCCTCAGCCTTCTTCCTGTGCCCAAGTCCATAGATCCAGCTTCTACAGGGCCAGCCGGATGCCCCTGCCAGCCAGGAGGGCACGCCGTGGGCCCGGGGCAGTTATGGCCAGTGCTCCTCACCCATCCCGCCTGCTCCCCCAAGCAGATGCCGCCTGGCAGGGGGGCCTGGCATGAAGGGCCCTCGGGGGTCAGTCCTCAGGAAGCTCCCGCGGCAAGGGAAGTGCCAGGCAGGTCTTCGCCAGGGATGTTCTGGCACTTGGCGGGCGTGCAGGGGAGCGTGGCCTTTCCCTGGTTCCGGCTGTCCTTGCCACTGAGTTCCGTGGGGCCGCAGATGCCCTGGCCGTGGGGGTCAAGGCAGACCAGATGTCCGTTCCAGGCCCCAGTGCTCCGTGCCAGAAGGGCAGGGCAGCGCGGACCTTGCTGACGCAGCGCTGAATCCCTGGACTTTGGAGCTGGGAGGCGGGCAGGGCGGGAGGCCAGGTGGCCCCTCTCCTAAAGGAAGTGCCTTTGAGGCACAGACTGGCCCGGAGCATCTGCTGCTGGGGTGGCCTGTGCCCTGCCCCCCACGAGGCTGGCAGCAGATGGCTGCCCTGGCTGGTCCCTGCCACGCAGCCAGCAAAGAGCGCCTCCGCCAGGGCCCCTGCCCAGAGGGACTGCCATTTGCATGCGATTCCGGTCAGCCCTGGGCGCTTGTCTGGCTTCCTGCCCGGGACGCGGCTTCGTGCCCTGGGACCAGCACGGGCTTCTGGGCCTCAAAGAGGCGGACTGAGCCCGCCTCCTCGTTTGCGAAAGAAGGATAATCGTGCAGGCGGAGGACTGACCGCCAAAACCACGCGAGCACGGACGAGGGATCAGTGATGACAGCAGTTCACGGGCACGCCTCACAGCAGAGGTGGCCTCCGGGGCCCTGGGAGGCCTCCTGGAGCCCCCACTCGGGGAGCTGATTTGCTGGCCCCTCTGGCTGTCTCTCCCACCAGCCCAGAGCCCTGGGGGCGGCACCAGGCCCTCATCCAATTCAGCACCTCTGGAGCCCAGAGGATCCTGAGCAGAGGGTGACAGTGTTTGAAGGGCAGGATTCCCTGAGCGCCTGGGGCCTCCCACACGAATGAGCTTTTTCGGAGCGAGATACTGCAAGTGAGGCACTTGGTGCGTGGGCAGGGACTCGCTCCCGCTGGCCCCCTGCCGAGGATCACCCCGGGGTGGGGAGGAAGAGGAGGAGAGCTCCTTCATTCACCTGCTCAGTCTACAATATACACCGAGCACCTGCCGTGGTCTGAACAAGCCAAACTCGGCACCTGCGTGGCGCTTCCAGGCCGCAAGCCAACACCAGGGTGGGTGGCGATAAGGCCCGTGCAGAAAACACAGGGCAGGGGCCCGGCAGGGGCGCGTGGCTTCAAACAGACGGTCACCTCGCTCGGGAGGTGAGACCCCGCAGGCATCTGCGCAGGAATCAGTGCTGAGAGTTCCAGGCAGAGGGACCCGCAAGTGCAAAGGCCGTGGGGCCGGAAGCAGCGAGGACAGCAGAGCCCGCAGGTGGGGCGGGTCAGGCTGGCGGGGTGCGGACAGGGAGGGCGTGGCTTCCGAGGGCCGGGGAATGGCGGGGCGGGGGCCGGACAAGGTCGCCGGCTGCGGGGTTCACAGGCGGGCTGAGGCCGAAGGAGGGAGACCGGGCTCAGGGGTCGGAGCGGGAGGCTGGCAAGACAGCGGCCCGCGGCAGGCGGGCAGCACCGCGAGCGGGAGGAGGACTCGGGTCCGCGGAAGCGGGGGGAACAGCAGACACGCCCGGAGGCCCGCGGGGAGGCGGCGGGCGACGGGCGGGACCGCGCCCCCGCCGAAAGCCCCGCCCCGGCGCCCGGAAGGCGGAACACCGAGCTCTCGCGACAGCGTCTCCTGAGCCCCGCCTCTCCGCCCTTCGCCAATCACTGCGCGTCTGAGCGCGTTGCCGTGGCAATCCGGGTGCGTCCAGGTCCCGGCCCGGGTCCTGACCTCCGGAGCCGGGCCTCGAGGCCTCGGCGCCCCCCAGGGTCCCCGCGTCGCGCCCTGGTGCCCGGCAGCGCCCTCGCCGGGAGGTCCGGGGCCGAGTGGCGGCGGGAGGCCGCGGAAAGTCGCGGACCCCGTTAACTTTTGCAGAGCGCTGTCCTACCCCGCCCGGCCCCCGCTCCGGAAGCCCAGCGGCCGCGGCCGCCCTGCCCAGGGGGCTGGCCCCCCCCCTCCCGGGCCGTCCCCCACCCGGCGGTCCCCGGGTCCCCTGCGCCGGGCCGACCCCCTCCCTCCTCGCCCTGGCCCGAGGCCCCCGCAGGGACCCCTCCGCCCCTCCCGCGCGAGTCCAGGGCCGCAGCAGCTGGACGGGGAGCAAGGGGGCCCTGGACACAGGACGGCCCGGGGTCGGTGGGCGGCGGCCGGCCAGGGGGGGCAGCCAGCCCCGCGCGGCAGAGTCCACCCCGGGGGGAGGCGGGGACGCGGGGCTTCCTGCAGACAGACCCCTGTCAGCCCCAGCGGGGACCTCCCCGGAGCCCGAGCAGGGGAAGGAGAACATGAATGTGCAGATGTGAGCTTGAGAGGGACTCCTTGTTCCTTGAGTTCACCCAGAAATCCGCCTCAAAGGAAAGTTACCGCGCTGGGGAAGAGCATAGTTGGCTGGAGAATTTGGTTTAAAAATAAATAAATAAAATTTAAATTACATAACTAACACGTGTTCGGTATAAAGAATTTTGGAAAACACATGGAAGTATAAAAACCCTTGATCCCACCGCGAGACAAACCTGTTAACACTTGAGAATGTTTTCTTCCAGCCTTGTTTCTCCTCAGTGCGTTCACGTTGCACAGACATCATCTTCCAGTAAACTCTGTGGTTGTGCCCCAGGGCCCCCTAGACCCCGTGTAGGGGTGGGAATGGAGGCCCCTGGTGCAGCGGGACTGTCCCTTCCCCGGCACAGGCGCAGTGGCAGCCCCAGAACTGATGTGACTGACGCTCCTTACTGGAGCTCCACCTTCCTCCTGTGGGGGTTCCTGGGGGCGCAGGGGGCCCTCCATGCTCCATCCTCCTTGCTATGGCCTTCTCCTTTGGGCCAGGGGTCCGGGGGTGGGGGGCAGGGTCAGGATGAGGCTTGAGGAACCCACCAGTCCCATGAGGGAGGGAAATCTGACCCAACGGGTTGCCTCCAGGCACGGGAGGGTCCTGAGAGAAACAGGAAAACGGGTCAGACAGGGAGGCAGCCAGGGGCCCGGCAGCCCTTTACCTCCGCCCTCCTTAGGGGCTGCACTAGAAGACCATAACCAAAGGAGGACCCCCTGCACACACCACATGGTCTCACCCTAACAGGACGAGGGGACGTGCTGTAGTCTGGCAACCTGGAAGAGCCCCTAGCTAGCCCACCGTCCTGGGCATGAGTTAGAAGCAATGTGTCCTTGCACTTGGGCAGGGGAGGGAGGAGCCCGGGCCGGGTGGTGGGTGATCCACAAGCCTGGCCCCTCAGCCTTCTAAGCACTCAGTCCCCCGACCCTGTTCCCCAGGGCAATGGGAGTGACCTCGCTGTTCCTCTAGACAGACTTTGAGGCTGCCACCCCGTTGGACCTCTGTGCAGAGCAGGACATGACCAAAGTGTCCTTGGTGCCTGCAGGTTGGGTTGCTGGTGCTTTTTCCACAAAGTGCCTTAAAGGGTGTCTGACTGTGATGGCCTCTCTGCCCAGAGGCGTGGAGGTGGCAGCTGGGCCGGCCCCTGGGCCCCCTCTGCAGGGTGCTTTGTCTCTAGTCGAGTGCAGACAGCCCTGACCTGCTCCCCATGCAGATTTCAGGAGCACCTGGGGGGTCCCCTCTGTGACACAGAGGCCACCTGTCGCCCTGGCTCCCTCTGGGCCCTGCCCCCACCGAGAGGCCCCAGAGAGCCTGCTGCACATGCCATCACTTGCGCCCCCATCCTGACTTGTCTCCCGGAACATTTCTTCCAAAACTCACTACCTACTTCTCTGTGTAAAGCCATCTGCTGGCTTCCCGTGTCATTCGGTACTTTCCATGGAGTATGAGGTGTCAGTTACCTCCCATCCAGGAAGCCCCAGGAAGCCACCTGCCGTGGAAGGAAGCCGGGGCGGGGGGTAGCGTGCAGTGTGGGGAGCGCAGGGCTGTGTTCCTGGGGCTGGGGGTGTAGTGAGGACTTACCACTGCCTGGTGCTGGGCGGCTTCGGGGGGCAGGGTCAAGGAGGCAGACAATTCCACCGTCGGTTAATAATTTTATCCAGAGGCAGGAAAACAGCAAAGCAGAGGCTAGACCTGGTAAACTCACTCAAATCGGCGAGGCAAGGGGCGCCTGCGGTGGCTCCTGAGTCTGGACCATGTGCGCACTCTGTCACCGGGACACGACTGCAGGGAGCCCTGGCCTTGGACTTGATCCAGCCTCTCTTGGTCCATGTTGGTGTTTGGTGATGGAGTTTACCCTGAAATGTTCGGCGAGCTGGCAGCTGGCACCCCAAGTCCGCTGCTTTCCCTCCCGAGACCCCATGTGGCCTGACCTCCCTCTGCCCCGTGCCACGCCTGCCCCCTCCGTGGCCGTGCAGGCCGCCCCTCGGCCCCTCAGAACGGCTGCTCCCTCCGCCGGGTCCTGAGGCCCAGGGCACAGAGACCCAGCCCCGGCTCATTCCCATCTGGCCACGGGGGCTGCCCTTTGACCCCACACTCCTCCTCCGCCTCTGGCCCCAGTGCCCCCCCACCTCCCACGGCCCAGTGCTGGAGGGCGGGGGGCTTGTGGGGGCAGCTCTTGTCCCCCCCAAACCCTCCGGGTCCGGGCGTTTTCCAGTGAGGGTGAGCCCCCTCGGGACCTGTCTGTGTGTGTGGCCCCTGGAGACCGGAGCCGACGACATTCGGGGCCAAGTATGGGGGGTGGGAGCGGTTGGGGGAGGTTCAGCCACTTTCTTCAGCCTCCGCTTTCCACCACCAGATGCCAAGGGGCCACAGCCTGGTGACCCCTGAGCCCTAAGGCACAGAGGGCTGTAGTCAGAGCCTGTCCTTCCCTCTGCCCGGGGCGGGTCTGGCTCCGTCTTGAGGGAGGAGGGGGCCCTGATGGGAGGCCGGGTCTCCACGGCCAGCCCAGCCACCTGGTGGCCCCAGGCCTCCAGCTGTAGCTGCCTCTCTTTCCTTCGCTTTTAAAATGAAAGATGTCAGCCCCTTTATCCTCTCCTTGGGCTGTCATGTAAGATCCCACAAACTGAGGGGTTTGACACAATATAAACACATCCTCGGGTGGTCCCGGAGCTCGGAAGTCTGAAATCAGATGGCGGCAGCCTCTGGGAGGCCGACTCCGCTCCGTGTCTGCCAGCAGCGTCAGGACCTGCCAGCCGTCCCCTGTCACCCGTGGCTGTGGACACATCCGTCCCGTCTCCACCTCTGTCTTCACTTGGGCTCCTCCTCGCCGTGTCTGTGTCTTTGGCCAGATGTCCCCTTCTTGTTAGGACCCCAGTCACTGGATTAGAGCCCCTCTACAGGATCGGGTCACGTCTACAAAGTCTCTGTTTCCAAGGCAGTTCGTACTCACAGGCTCTGGGTGGACGTGAGTTTGGGGGGCAGCCCCATCCATAAATGGTGAAAAACCCAGTGTCCCATGGGGGACCCCACATTTCTCCCGGTTACCTCCCTTTGCGTTTGTCCACACCGGACACCCCCCAACTCCTTACACATTACAGATGACAACGCAGGGCATTTCCCGGCGGCCGGGCCCCCACCCGGGCCCTGTGCCCTGGCCTGACGCCAGTGAAAGCCATGGCGCGTTTTCCTGACGGGAGCGCCGCCGGCCCAGTCCCCTCGGCTGTGAAAGCAGTCGGCTCTGATTCCAAAGAGCGTTTCTGTTTTTTTCTTCTTTCTACATCTGTGCGAACATTCTGTGATTCTTAGAGAACCAAAATTCTGAAGAGCAAAGCCCAGAGCCAGGAATGTTCGAGCCAGAAGGGGCTTCTGTGAGGGAGGACCAGACCCGGCCTCTGCCTGCTGGGCTCCAGGTGGGGGCACACGGCAGCACAGACCCCCGGCACCTGGTCCCAGCGGGCGACTCATGGATACAGGGAGGGGGAGGGTCGGGCATGAGTAGGATGTAGTCAAGCAAATGATTTCTTGGCTATGACACCAAAAGCACAGGCGATTAAAGGAAAAATACATAAATTGGATTTCATCCACGTGACAAACTTCTATGCTTCAAAGGCCAGGGCTGAGAGAGCAAAAAGGCAGCCCACAGAGTGGGAGGAAATATCCAGAAGTCATGTGTCAGTGAGGGGTTCATATCCAGAACATGTAAAGAGCGCCCACAACCCAACAACAAAAAAACCAAACACCTGATTGAAAGGCTAAAGGATTTGAATGGGCATTTCTCAAGTGAAGATATTCAAATGGCCAATGAGCCCGTGAAAACCACCAGGTCCCTGTTCCTGGGCGATGTCACAGTGTCACGAGTCCTTATGAAATGCAACAGAATTACAGTGAGATGCCACTTCGAGCCTATCAGGATGGCTACATAGAAAGAAAGAAAACCAAATGAGAAATAACAAATGTCAGTAGAGAAACTGGAGCCCTGGGATGCTGCCGGCCGGAGCGTAAAACGATGCAGCCACCGTAGAAAGGAGTTTGGCAGTTCCTCAGAATCTAAACCCGGACGGCCGTGTGCCTCCTCCTGGGTGTGCTCTGAAAGCCAGGACTGAGCAGACCCCCGCGGGCCGTGTTCTCAGCCGCACCATCACCGCAGCCAAAAAGTGGAAGTAGTCCGAGCGTCCATGAGCAGGTGCAGGGGACGCACGATGTGGTCCATCCGCACGGGGGAATATGATTCAGCCACGAAAACTGAAGGAGGAGGAAGGAAATCCCGCCACCTGCTACCCCATGGATGGACCCTGAGAACTTGATGCTGAGCAAAGCCAGCCAGTCACAATAGGACAGACGCTATCCGATCCCACTATGTGAAGGGTCTGGTGTAGGCAGATTCACAGGGACCACAGTGGGCTGGAGGGTACCCGTGGCTGGGGGGTTAATGTTTAAAGGGGACAGAGGTTTGCACTTGGGGGGCTCTGTCGGTTAAATGTCCAACTTCGGCTCAGGTCATGATCTCGCGGATTGTGAGTTCGAGCCCCACGTCAGGCTCTGTGCTGACAGCTCAGAGCCTGGAGCTGCTTCGGATTCTGTGTTCCCCCCCTCAAAAATAAGTCGACATTTAAAAAATGGGGACAGTTTCTGTTTGAAGGATGAAAAAGTTTTCGGATTAGCTGGTGGTGGTGATCGCACATATTATAAATACAATTACAGCCACCAAATTGCACACTCCAGTGACATCACATTTTATATCATATGTATTTGCCACAATTTTAACAACAATTTTTAATGTTTATTTGTTTTGATAGAGAGTGTGGGGGTGAGCGGGGGAAGGGCAGAGAGCGAGGGAAAGACTGAATCCTAAGCAGGCTCTGCATTGTCAGCACAGAGCCTAATATGGGGCTCGAACCCACAAACCATGAGATCATGACATGAGCTGAAATCAAGAGTTAGATGCTCGACCGATTGAGCCACCCAGGTGCCCCCAACGGCCCCCATGTTTTAGGAAGCAGATTGGTGCATTGGAGAACTGGTCAGTCTGGGCCAGAGCCCAGCAGGGGTGGGGAGGGGGGAGCAGGGGCGTTCCTGCAGCCCACACCGCTCCAATGCCTCTCTCCCTGCAAGCAAGCCCTGCCCAGCGCCTCTGGCACAACTCCGCAGGATCTTCTGTGCTGAGCACACAGCCTCCCCTCAGAAGCCAATTTTCTGCACAGCGAAAATGTTTTATCTGTGCCCACTTTAGCAGATGGCCCCCCACCTTGGCCTGAATTGAGAAGCACAGAAATCAAACAGGGGACAGAAGGCTTCCTTGGCAATGTCTTCCAGGCTCGCAAGCCTGCAAACTCACACCAGCCCTCGCTGGCTCCCCCGCCACGGGAGCTGGCCAGGGGCCCTTCGGGGACATGGCCCTCCTGCCCCTCGGGCCGCGGCCGGGCGCCTGGCCCAGGTGTCTGCTCACAGAAGGAAGTCTGTCCTTTGTGAATACAAGAGCGTGTTTCTAAGGACTTGGTCGTGGGTTTTCGTGCCCAGCACCCCTCTCTGCCCCATGCCCTGGGCGCTTCCTGGGAGAGACCACGGAGTCCACAGTGTCCGGGGTGGGAGTCTAGCTCGTGCAGGGGTGGGATGGGGTCTCGGCGAGGGCTCTGCGCTCCAGACCTCTGCTGTGTGTCCCCACCCTGAGGGGTTACGTGCACCTTGATCTACATGGTGGCTAAGAAACTTCAGGGCAGAAAGTGTGACCCAAGACCACTACCGATGATCAGAGATGTGAGCTCACGTGTGGCTGGGAGGGGAGGGGTCTGGCCTGAGGGTCTGAGGAAGGACAATGAGGGCCCAAGGGGACAGCCATCGTGGAAAAGTCTGGTGAGGGCAGGTCTCATGGCCGTGGGACACAAGAAAGAAGGGGGGGTGGTGGAGGTCCTGTGTGACCGGGGGCTTGGGGCCGAGGGATGGGGTGGTACCATGGACGGGGGAGGCCGGTCCTTCGGCCCCAGAGCCTCCAGGAGTTTGGCCTCTGAGACTCCGCCGCCCCTTGAGGGGGGTGTCAAGGGAGCCATGCTGGAGAGCCTCTGGGGCCCCGTGTGGTGGTGAGGATGGCTGGGCGGGTGGTGGTGAGGATGGTTGGGCGGGGAGGGGGGAGAGCCGGCCTCGGGAGCTGCCCGGGGCTGGGAACTGGCCTCCAGGCCTTCCAAGGTGCTGCCCGTGGACCCCACTCCCTCGGGCCGGCGGACCCCAGGCCTGCAGCAGACACGTCCCGCAGCCCGGTCTTGAGAGGACCACCCCCAGCCTGGCCACATTTCCCAGCTCCTCTGGGGTATTTAGTGCCCCAGGAGGGGGGGGGGTCCGTGGGAAGGTCCCTCGGGGAAGCGGGGGGCAGGGCCTGGCCCTCCTGAGTGGGATCCGGAGGGATGTTGGCAATGCAGAAAGGGGGGGGGCCCGGCCCCCACGTGTGCCTGCTTGGTGGCGCCCCATGCACACACCTCCTCTTCACAACCGGGCCGTCTGGGGTGAGGCCCCGGGTGGGAGGCCAGGAGAGCGCTGGGCTGGGAGTCAGGAATCCTGGGTTCCGATTCCAGCCGGCTCGGCCAAGCTTTGTGGCTTTGAACATGGCCTCTCTCAGCCTCGATCCCCTCACCCCGGTGAAGGGGCTGAACTAGTTGAGCCCTGGGCTTTCCCAGCCCAGACATCTTCCCGGCCTTGGATCCTGCCCTCCTCAAGGGCAAAGTCAGACCAGGCCGCCCGCCACACAGGGAATCCCTTGCACACAGTGTGGCTTGGAGGCTTGAGGAGACGGGGTGGTGAAGACTCGGGGCGCACATGTCTTCACGCGGGGAGACAGGCGGGCCTGCGCACAGCGCACAAGGAAGGTGACAAATACGGGAGAAATGCCCCCGGCGGAGCCATCCGGAAGTGGGGCGGCCGTCTCTAGGGACAGCGAGCTCCCCGTCACCAGAGGTGTGCGAGCCGAGAACCGGCTCCGGCGTCCAAGGGGCTGTTGGCCTCACTGACTTCCAAGACGCACTCTGGCTTTGCACGCTAAGGCCGTGTCCCCGCAGCGGCCCGCGGGCTGCAAGGCCCACCTCCCCCGCCGGAGGCTCTCAGCGACCTGTGGGATCCGGTGCGTGAAGGTGCCGTGGATCTCCCCTCCCCCCGCAGGGTCCCCGGGAGAGCTGCCCGCTCTGAGGCCTGACCTCCTTCTGCACCAGAAACAGCGGGCGGCTGGCTCACACCCCCCACGCCCCGACCCTGCGTCCCCCGCAGAGAGCACCCCTGCACTGGGCAGGAGTGTGCGGGCGAGGCAGCAAGAAGCCGGAGGGACGTACTCCTGCTAGGCCACCGTGTGCGCAGGGACACCTATCAGCCAACGGCACTATTTTGGCTCCTGGTCACTTGTCCTCAGAGCAGCTCCCAGGCTCTCTGTCCATCCAGAGTCTAGCTGGGTTCGTGAGGGCGGGGAAGTAAATTCTTCCCAGCGCCCGAGGTCCCTGCATCGCCCACGCCCCTTATGTGACCCCGAGGATGCTCTGCACTTGAGTGCAGGGAGGGGCCGGAAGCCTCAGAAAAGGGGAGGGAGCCGGACGCTGGCCACGATCCACGCAGCGGTGATGTGGCAAAGAGCAGGAGGGCAGGGCAGGGCTGTCTGGCAAGGACACGTCCAGGCGGCCTGGAGCCCCGCCTGGCTGTGCGTGGGGCAGCGCGTCTGCCCAGGACGGAGCGGCGCCGCAGGGGCGAGGCACAGGGAGTCCCTCCGCACCCCGAGCCCAGTGCGGGCCTCACCAAGTCGGGACATCGCTTCCCCTCTCTCTGCACCTGTGAACTGGGGAGGCCCCCTCTCGCCCCCAGGCTGTGCCCCGAAGATGCCAGGCTTGCATATCCCTGAGGGGGAGGGGCCCCCGCAGGGCCCTTGCGCAGGTGGAGACGGCATTTGTAAGCTTGAGGAAAGAGACACTACAAGGAGACCACAGTCTTTCTTCACTCTTTACTGTGTAAAAATAAACTCAACAATTCATGTCGTTTCAGCAAGAAAATGAAAAAGAAAAAGAAAAAAGCAATACCAGTAGAAATAGTGCATTTCCAGAATTGCTAATGGGAGGTGGCAGGTCCCATGGTTTTGACCCATTTGATACCCAAAAGGCTGCAGATCATATGAAAAATGTACAGCTTTGGTTAGCAAATAATGAAAAATTAAGGTCCATCGATTCTCTTTCATATTATACAGTATGTACATCATAACAACATCAACCATACGGGTTTGCTTTGTCGGATTTTTTTTGGCAAATAAGACAAAATCGGGACTCTAAGTATTGGCCTTTTTTTTCCCTCCTCAGTGACTTGTTCCCTTTTAACAAGTTGCACTTGAGTCCATTGTGCATGGAAGGGACACACTTCCCAGCGTTAGTTGACTGAATTTACACACTGTGTTTTAAGAGATGGAACCACAGCTGTGTCAAGCCACGTTTTTCGGTCGCCATGAGATTAAAGGGCCCTACCCTCTCCGTGTTAACAAAACGTAGCCTCGTGCTCCCACGGGACGGCCGGGTCCCTGCCTCCCCGAGTCAGCTCCGAACGGCCACGCCCCACCCGGCCCCACGGCCCCTGTGGGGGGCTCACTGGTGCGCCCGAACCTCACGCCAGCCTCTCCCCTCCCCTTCACTGCCCACAAGACACCCCCTTGGTCTCAGGTCCCAGGGCTGGTGACAAAGTGATCTTTGCAGTCTTAGAAAATAAACTGGGAATCTACAAAAGGAAAAAAAAGCATACAAAATGTATCTCTTTCTTCCAAAATACACGCTTTCAGTCCTACGTTTTGGCGGAGCCTGAAAGTATTTTCAAGGGAGATAGAGGTTGAGTTAATTTATAGGTTTGTCCTTTTCTTTCATAAAAATACTCTTGTTTGGTAATAAACTTTTTTCTTCTACAGTAAGAGAAATAATACTGTGTTATCAAAGGCAGGAAGGCTTACAATTCAAGTGGGATCGAAGGCCCGAGGGCCCGGGGCGCCCCTGTCGGCAGCTCCCCCACCCCGGCCGCCCGGGGTCTGTGGGACACTCCTCGCGAGAGCAGACACCGCCTGGGCAGTGCTGGGCTCCTTCCTGTTTTATAAAACGGCTTACCTGAGATCGGTGTGGGTGAGTCGGTGCAAGGGGGGGCGTCGGTCAGATTGGGAGCGTGAGAACCACGGGGGACGTTTGCGGCTGTGGTCGGCCTTCCTTGGGGCCAGCAGAGCGCCAAGTGTTAACACAGTGAGGGAGTCCGGGGGCTTGGCACACGCTCCGGTGGGGGGCAGGGAGGGAGCCGAACGTCAGCCTCCATCCCTGGCACCCTGGGTGCCTCGGGGGAGGAGGGCGAGGAAGGGGAAGGGGGTCGGGAGGCCAGAGGGACGCAGGCATAAGCGTCTAGGGGAACAGGCTCTGCCCGTCTCTAGTCAGGGCAGAGGATGGCTTGTGGTCCTAAACGGACGGCTCCCACCAGGCCCGCGGGGGCGCGGACGGTGGTCTGGGGTCCGGCCGGTCGGCAGGGGCTGGTGGGAGGTGCTGACAGGAGAACACCCGGCACCCTCTGCGCCGTTGCCAAAGCAACAGCTCCGGGGTGACTGAAGTGAGGCGTGGGGCCGATCTGGGCTCGAGGGGGGATTCCAAGCTCTCGCTCTGTCCCAACCATGGGCTCTGTTTAGGCTCCTTGTCAACCTACATGTTAAAAAATACTTCGTGGTGTGTTTTGGGACTGGGGAGG
This sequence comes from Helogale parvula, assembly GCA_004023845.1. NCBI lineage: Eukaryota > Metazoa > Chordata > Mammalia > Carnivora > Herpestidae > Helogale > Helogale parvula. The sequence continues at coordinate 61,941 of PJEM01008177.1, read as the reverse complement.
GGGAGGGAAACGGGCCCTCCGCTGACCCCCCGACACCCTTGGCTTGTTGATCCAGCCATTTTCGGCAGCTACACGGATGGTCACAGAACGATGGGTGGCACTGGGCACACAACACAGAACCAGAAGTCCATGCAGGCAGGGGACACACATCAGACTGAAGGAGCAAGGGACACGCCACCCCGGGGAACATGCAAACGAGGAGACCCCTGCAGATCCGGGACGCCACGGCCCGGCGGGCGGCGGCGACGCGCAGGTTCTCAGAGAAAAGCCACTGCGGAGCCACGACACGCAGTGCGGGGCTCGGCCCGCACCCTCGGCACAAGGGCGATGCGTTTCGGAACGGCGGCGGGTGTGCGCACACCCACGGGAACACGAGCACGGAGACACCGACACAGACACACGCAGACGCACGAGGTTCCCGACACAACACGGACCCGCGCTCACGGAGACGGGGCCCCTGGGGAACGGAAGCCAGGGCCACCTGCGCCTCCCGGGGGGACGTCTGCAGCGGTAGACGGGCCAGGCAGAGCGGTCGGGTTTCTAGAAAGACTCGCCAGCCTTTTGCTAATTAGACTCCTGTGACAGAACCTGGGTGCCCCCAAGGCCTGTGACCCCCAGATGGAACCGAGCGGGGAGCCCGCCTGGCCTTGGGAATGATCCGTCTTAGAGTTCTCTCTCTCTCTCAACAGACGTGCACACACAGAACGCACACGCACGCACACGCACACGCACATTTTCTCTCTGCCTCCGAAGGACCAGAAGGAAATGTGTACAGTTGCTTTCCATGGGGGAAAATAAAGTTAAAGGTCTGGACACTGGTCGTGTCTCGGCGTCACCAGCCGGTGACACGCTGGGGCTGCTCCGGGACCTGAGCCCTGGAAGGAAGGGGGAGGGGGCTTTAGGCCCAGCGCTGGTTCCTGGGAGAGGCCTCCAGAGGCCCTGCCTCCTCGGAGGACCCACAGAGCCAGTGTCCCTGGGCTTGGGGGTGTGGGAGGGATATGGCTCTCAAATCAGGGGGACCTTCTTGTTCACGGTCAGGTCCCAGGGGCAGCGGTCCTAACGGCCTGGGTCTTAATCCTAATGTGGGTTTCCTGGTCTGAAAGGTCCCCTGTTGAACTGACCCAGATGCCTCTCGTCTCCCACGGCCGGAGGCCACATGGCAAGGGCCCGGAAAGCCTGGCTTCCTGGCCTCGGGGGGACACTCTTCTCTCAGGGGCACCAGCTGGCAGTCGAAAGAGGGGGACAGATCCCAGCCTCGAAGGGCGCAGGAAGCCTGGGGACCCGTCCTGGGCCAGAGCCAGCCAAGCAGGCATGCAAGGCAGCTTCCCAGGCCCGGCGCTGCTGCCCTCGGATGCCAAGTGCAGGCGTGCTGGCTGGGCACTGGGGTGGGGGAGACCCGCCCGGTGCCTGGGGCCGGCCCCCCTCACCTCTGCCCGCTGCCACCACCACCACCACCACCGCCACCGCCGGAGAGCACAGGTCCCACCCCAGGGCCGCCAGAGAGAAGCCACTCCCAGGACAAAATGTAAATTCTCTGTGGAGAGGCCCCCGGCCCTGAACAAACCTCCAGGAGACATTTATTTTACCGACGCAGCTCTGGAAAAGGTCTGCAAACAAAGGCGAAGCCGCACCAGCCGTAGGGCACCGGGGCAGCTCGCGTCGGCACGCACAGACGTCTGACTGGTGCGATTTCCCGCGACTCAGAGGAGGAGGAAGGAGAGAAAACGCCTCCCAGAGACACACACCGCAGACACACGCACCCTCACCTCCGTCCGCACCAGGCCCGCGGGAGCACGAGCTGGCCTGGGACCCGGCTCCTCGCACCGGACCTGCTTCCCGGGCGCCAGGACAAGCCGGGCTGCGAGCTAGCACGTGCGAGGGAGGGGGGCCTGGAGTCACGCCTGGGGAGAGGGAGAGAAGGACACACAGATGGGTCATCACCGCACAAGCAGGGGGGAGGCAGGCGGGAGGCTCGGCTGACAGGAGCCTCAGTTGACCTGGCGACAGGCTTCGAATGTCCACTTGGTGGCCCCGCCGTAGATCTCGATGTGGGACTCCGCCCAGGCGATGACGTTGCCGGAGAGCGCCTTGGCGCTGCAGGTGGCCAGGTGGTACACCTCCCCGGGGCTCAGCTTGCGGTCCCAGATGTTGAAATGGGCCAGCTCGCCCACGAACGCTTGGGTGGCATCGAACCCGCCACCCAGAGTGTCCTTCAGAGAAAAGCAGAGGGGGAGGATGGAGGGGTTGTAGGGTGGGGGGGCCTCTCGAGGGGGCCATCCCCAGAGGGCACGTCCCCACGTCTCCCCCCATCGGGGGCTCTCACACCTGCCTCCCAAGCACCATTTTGTGTCCCGTGTCTAGGTCTTCAGCTAGAAGACCCCCTCCCCCGGGGCACCCGGGGAAAGGGACACTACTGCCACCCCCACTCTGGACGCAGAGCTTGTCCTGGGGGACCCGGACTCTGCCTTCCCCTGGGCCAGGGAGGGGGTCGGCCGGGGCCTCACACGGTCACAGGAGCCGCCGCTGCTCTGCCTGCCTTCAGCTCAGACGGCACTCTCTGCTGAGCCCCACGGGGAACAGAAGGCCGGGAAGGCCTGGGACCACCCCCCCCGCCCCCCCGCCGCCTGCCTTCCCTCGGGTGCCCGAGAGGGACGCAGACACTTCCGGGAAATACATCACGCATCCCTGAACGCAGACTTGCTTTCCCCGAAGACCCTGTTCCTGCCACAACGGGCAGCCTTGAGACCGCGGCGGCCCCACGCGTCCTCTGGCTGAGCCTGCCCAGAGCTGGGTCTCTGCCCAGCGCCGCATCACCCGCTTCTCTCGGGTCCCCTGGGGGTGGGGAGCCCCTCCCCTCTCCGACCCCCTCCCTCCTTGCCCCCCCTCCCCGCTCCCCTCTGCTTCTGGGGCTCCTCCTGCTGCAGGCAGCGCCCCTCTCCCCGGGCAGGTACCTGCTCCTGGCCCAGCACCAGCACGCCCTGGGGCTTGATGGGGTGATAGGGCGCCAGGTTCTCGCCGTTGCCGCCCTGGGTGCCGTCCTGGTAGGCCTCCCAGACCCCGTCCCGGGTGGTCCAGCTGACGCAGATGTGATGCCACTTGCCATCGTCGATGACGAAGGGCAGCTTGGCCACCTGGGGAGGACGCGACGTTATGGGTACAGGGGCCACGACGCAGGACCGGCGACCGTCACTGCGGACTGGTCAGACCGAGAGGCCTCTCGTCCCTGCGTTCCAAATAAACCCCATTGCTGACTCTCTCAGCACCTGCCCCTCTGGGCTCAGCGCCCGTCAGCCGTGTCCCTGACGGATCTCGGAGTCACAGGGGGAAATGCGACCGTTTGTAAGGTGCTCCTAAGATCGATCAGAAGGCGAAGCATCCTCACCCCTCCTGGCCCTCCTCCCTCCTGGCTCGTCCTACAGAACCGGCCCTGGGAAAGAGGGTCCCACCGCTGGGGTCTCAGCTCACTGCCGCTGTCTTCGCCTCTCCCTCCTCCAGCACCAATTGCCAGATCGGCCGGGTCTACACCCGAGAAGGCTCTGCAGAGGCTCAGACGCCAGGGCGCTTGGCACCAGCCTTTTAGGGCTCAGGCCAGCCTCCGGCCGGGGGTCCCCCTCCCTCTCTCACATCCTAGGGGGCGCGGACGGTGCAGCAGACGAGGGGACCTGCCCACGCCTTAACCCCCCCAGAGAGGAACACCCCTTTCTGGTCAAGGCAACAGCGAGGGCTTGGATGCTGCCCCCCAGCCCGGGTTCTCACGGCTGCAGACGACCGTGACGGAGAAGCCTCCCGGGAGGCAGCCGGCGAGCTCCCGAGGGCGGCGTGTGTGTCTGGCCTCCTCCCAGCGGCGAGGGCTGGGGCAGGACGGACGGGGCACCTGCACCCACCCGGGAGCATCCAGGGTCCTCCCGGAAAGCCCGAGAAAGTTCCAGCTTCACCCTCTTCAGAGTAGGGCCAGGGAGCCCTTCCCCATCCCCCCGCCCGTCTTCACCTTCACCTCCCCTCGGTCCTGCCTGGCGGGGACCTGCCCGGGGGGCCTCGCCGCGCCTCCAAGCCCGGGCGGCCTGGGCAGGGCGGGGGGCCTCTACCTTGTCGTTGATGAGGATCTCCATGGGGTTGTTGCCCCACTCGATGAGGACCAGCTCGTTGGCCTGGCCGGGCACGGCGTAGGAGAAGGGCGTGCCCACCCCGGGCGCGGCGCTGGACTTGAGCCACATGCACACGGTGAAGGCATACATCTCCGGCAGGCTCTTCTTCACCTTGGCGTACATGTAGTTGGTCCGCAGCGGGAACGTGAGCTGGAATTTGTCCCCGGGACGGTTGTCCTTCTGACCTGGAAGGGACAGGACACAGTCCTGTCACGGCACCCAAAGCACTCGGCCTGGTCTGGTCGGAAGCCCGTTCTGTGCTCCCCTCCCCCCCAACCCAAGCTCCAGAAAGCAGATGCGCAGACTCACCTCTATTCTATAGACACTGAGGGGGGGGGGAGATCAAGTGCTTTGCCTGAGGGCACGGGGCCAGAAGGAAAAAGCTGACCCAAGATCTCAGCACTCCCTGGTCCGTCCTGCCTCTGGGGAAGCTGGTGGGGGAGGGGGAATGTGGTGGGCTGTGAGCATCGCACCTGGGCTGCGGGCTGGGCCTGGGTCGGTGCGCCCCTGGTAAGCCTGCCCTCACTGGTGTGGCCACAGAGGGAGGTCTCCTCCGGCCTGAAAGAGGCTGGCACCCCCCAGAGCAGCCCCTGGGGCCAGCCGGCCTGACGACAGGGTGCAGGCTGCTGGCTGGTGTTCCCAAACACCCATCTTGGATGCTCACCCGAGACAGCCAGGCCCTGGTGCCCGCACACTCCCCCCGGGGCCAGGACGTGCTGCAGTCCCTGGCCACTCACCTGACCCACTCGACCAGCCCTGAGAACTCTGGCTGTTTCCAGAATCCTCGCTACCCCTCGGAGGGAAAGCTGGTTCTGGTAACACTGCTTGGAGCCCTGGAGAGAGGGCAGGACACCAGGGAGCCAGGGCCCCCCAAGGTGACTGCTTTGAGGACTGTGCCATTCATTCTCGGGGAGAGACTCCTGCGTGTTTCCTGAAAACTCGGGCTCCTGGCCTGACCGCCTCCCGCTCCCCAGCAGCCTGCCAGCGCCGTCTCGGGGAACGCGCGGCTGCCCCCTCCCAGCCCACACACGCGCCGTGGCGATGGCCTGGGGATGGTGTGACTGACTCCAGGCACAACATTCCAACCCAGCAGTGGGCACAGGCACCGGGCTCAGAGCCAGGAAGGCGCACACCTGCCAGCTTCTGGGTGTGCTCCGGGGCCTGCCAGGGAGCCCAGAACTAAACCAGCCCCCAGGCCAAGGATTATTTCTAGAAGGCACCCTGCTGGGCCAGCAACCCCCATCGAGAGTCGGGTACCAGGGGACAGCAGAGCTGGCGCCCTCAGGCTCCCCCAGCCATCCAGGCTAGCAGGCCCCCCCAACTTCAAGCAGATCCAGTCCCTGGCCTCTCTAGGGGGTGTTTTTCATTCCCCCCAGTCTCCCCTCCTTCCCTCCCCCTCCCTCCCCCGTCCCTCCTTCCCCTGATCTGTTTTTCAGTTACATAACGTGCCTTAAGATGGCACTGTTTAAATCCATCCGGCACATTTTGCGGTCCAAGAAGGGTCACGTGGCCCTGCTCCAAGCCCAGGAACGCTCCCCCCCCCCCTTTTACAACCTTGTTTGATTTCTGTGACTTCAAGGCTGAGCCCAGCTCATCTGTGAGCCCTGGGGTGCAGTTGGGGCTGGCCAGAGACGGTCGCCCAGGAACCACAGCACATGCAAGATAGTGGGGCTTGGATTACTCAGAAGATAAATCCATGGGGAGGGGGGCTCCTTGAAAGGGGGGGCCCCAGAGATCCCCACGGGACACCACAGTGGCGACGAGCTGGGAGTAACGGTGCTCAGGGCCGGAATCTGCTGGGGACCACGAGGACCCATCCCCAGCCCACACTCCACTCTCCACCAGCGATGGGGACCAGCTAGAGCCCGGCTCTCTTACAGGGGAGGGCTTGGGAGCATCACGGCTACAGTGCAAACTTGCTGAACATCAAACAAATCAGACTTGGAAAAATCCTTCCAGCGTATGGGGGGGGGGGTGCAGCGGACACTAATCAGTCCCTTCCTCACACTGCTTCTGTTCCCTCCGGATGTCCCCAGCCCAGGGGACCCCAGCCCCACCAGGAACATGGACTGGAAACCCAAAACCTAGGGCAGGGATTCAGGAAGCAGGAAGGGGGCCGGAGAACCGGAGAAGCTTCAGGCTTCTACACCCGGGAGCCGGGAGCCGAGCGAGGCAGGAGGCCAGGACCCAAGGCAGGGTCCCACTGGCCCAGGGAGCCTGGCAGGCAGCGGGTCTCCCCCCACTCCCCCTCCCACCCCCTCCCACCCCCTCCACTCCCTCCAGCCCCTTACCTTTCTCCAGCTCGCTGATCCGCTGGTGCAGGGAGGTCAGGGCGCTCTCGATCTTGACTCTCTCCTCCGTGTCGTTCCTCGGGCCACCCTTTCCCTCCTCCAGAGTGTTCACCCGAGACAGCACCTGCCTCTCCAGGTCATCGATCTTGCTCTGCAGCAGATCCTTGAGGCTGTTGGTCTGGCTGGAGGAATTGAGCCGGCTGTACTGCTGCGGGGGTGCAAGGACGGGGGAAACCACACCGTTACCCGCGGGGCTGGGGACCGTGCCGGGAGGCCCGCGGCGCGGTCCCCTCAGGGCGAATGCGGGGGCGGCCTGGCGGGGAGCTCGGGCGAGCGGCCGCCGTCTGCGGAGCCCCTCAGGCTCGGCGCCCGGCCGCGGAGGGGGTGGGGAGGTGGGGGTGTCGGGCCGGGTCGGGAGTGGGGGTGGGGCAGGGCAGAGGGGCGCTCGAGCCCGAGGGGGAAGCGGGGCGCGCGCGGACCTCCAGGTTCTCCAGGCGGGTTTTGAGCGACTGCAAAGTTTGCCCGAGTTGGCTGAGCGTCTCGGCGGCCGGCGTCCGGGACAGGTCGCCCATGGTGTTCTTGCCCGAGCCCGGCTGCTTGCGGCCGCCGGCCCGGGCCTCGCCGGCGCCCGCGTCCAGCGTGCTCTGGCTCTCGCAGCGGCCCAGCTTGGTGGTCAGCTCGCGGATGGTCTCCTTCTGGCTCAGGATGGTCTCCTTCTGCTGCAGCACGGTCTCGCGGAGCTGCAGCACGCTGCTCCGGAGCTCCTCGGCGCCGCCGGCGGCCACGGACGCGGCGCACATGTCGGCGTCCACGGGCACCGAGGTGCAGATGAAGCGCGTCGGCCCGAAATCCTGGGCCGCGCTGCCCAGGAGGCAGAGGGCGAGCAGCGCACAGGTGCGCGCGGCGCGGCGGGCGGGCATGGCTGCGGGCGCGGGGCGCGGGGCGCGGGGCTCGGCGGGGCTCGGCGGGGCTCGGCGGGGCTCGGCGGGGCTCGGCGGGCGGCCCGCGCTCTGGGCGCCGCGCTCTGGGCCGCGCGGTCCTCGGCGCCGCGCTGCCCGGCCCTCACTGCCGCCCGCGCTGCGGAGCCCGCGCCTTTTATGCGGCCGCGGGAGGGGCCTCGGCGCTGCCGACGTCAGCGGGGGAGGAATCCCGCTTTAATTGCCTGCGGCCGGGCCCGCGGCGCGGCGGGGGTCGTGGGGGCGCGCGTGCGGGCAGAGCCTCCCCCGGCCTCTCCCCACCCCCGTCCCCATCCCCCCGCGGAGCGGGAGCTGCTTCCCTGGAGGCTGGGAGAGTCCCGGGCGGGAGGGGGGCCGGGGGGGGGGGGCGCGGCCTGGGACTATGGGATGGGCCACCTGCAAGATGTCCCCAAATTTCCGACGGGGCTGAGGGCGGTTGGGAGCCCACGGCCGGCCCGGGAGACAGATTGGGCTTAACGCGTTTGGCCGCACAGAACACCCTGGGGGCTTGGGCCGGGTCCCCAGGGACTCAACCCGTCTACACCCGCGTGCTGAGCGAGGAGCGCTGGAAAGCGGATCCTCGCGGCGCGCCTAAGTCCAGAGAGGGGGTTTCTGGGATGCCCGTGTGGGCTTGGAGAGCCGCTCTACACTCTGGGTCAGGGGAATGTTCCACGGCCTGGCCCTGGCGCTCCTGCCCCCTCCCGCAGGCCCGGGGCTTGGGGGGCCCGGCAACATTGTCCGGGGGAAATGGCGGGGCGGGCGGGCACTTCTCGGATGGAGCCCCAGCGGATCGAGCCTTTCCTGCCAGCGGAGCCGGCCGATTCCGGGCAGAAGGCGCCGCCGGGGCGGGCCGCTCCCTGCAGCCCCGGGGGAGGCGCTGAGCCCGCGCCGCTTCCGAGGGGCTCCGCCAGGCGGCCCCTTCCGCGCTCCCGGGGCGCCCGCCCGTCGCGGGGGCGCGCGTGCACGTCCGTGTGTGTCCGTGCGCGTGTTGGGCTTTCAGGACTCCGTGAGCCCCAGCTCGACCCGCTTCTTGGCCGATGGCAGGGAGGGAGGGGTCCCGGCCCTCCGCGGGGTGGTCGCCGGAGTGGAGCCCCACACGACGGCACTTTACTCACGACCACTTCCCTCGCCCATCCCCCCACTCGCACCTGTTTTCCCGTCCGAGTTCGGACGCCCGATTCTGGGCTCCGAACAGGCCCGAGCCGCGGGCGCGCCCCAGGCTGTCGGAGCCAAACGCGCTCTGGAGGCCGCCGGGTTCCGAGACCCGACTGTGCGGAGGAGGAAACTGAGGCGCCAGGACCCCGAGGGCCGGCCGCCGGTGTCAGCACGAGCCCGGGCTAGACCCGCGGTGAAGGCGGCCCGGATGTTGCTCCCGGTCCCGCCCCCCCCCCCAAGTCGGGGCTGCGCTGGCGGTCCCCAGCCCAGGGGACCCACCTGCAGCCGCAGGGAGCGGGGCTGGGCCGCCACCCGCGGGCCGCCGCGTCCCACCCGTACCCCCCAGCGCCCCACCGCCTGCGTTCTTTCAGAGCCTCAGCCCCGACCCTTCCCGGAGCCCGCGCGTCCTTCGGCCTCCGCTTCCCGGCGCCAGAGGGACCCCGCGGGCCGCAGGCGGCGGTCCTGCGCTCGGAGCTCCGCGGCCCGCGGGGCGTGCGGGTTTCTGGCTCCTGCGCCCAGGTCGTGGGAGGGGGATAGCCCCCGGCGCCCCCGCGCGTCTGAGCCCGGATCGCCCCAGGCTAGAAGGCTACTCGGGAGGAAACCCCCACGCGGGGGCGTCGGGGGCGAGGCTGTCCCGGGCCGAGAGGGAGGGCGCACCGCAGAGAGCGAGTGAGCGCGGAAGAAGGCCCTGGCGGGGCCTGGGGCAGGCTGCGTGGATGGAACCGGAACCTACGGCCGGTCTCTCGTCCCGAGCCCCGGGGTTGCGGGGCTCACTCGAGTGCAAGACAGGGGGCCTGGGCCATCACCGCCAGGAAAGGAAACGCCGGCACCCGGCCACCCCCACCGCCCCGCAGAGAATGGAGTAGCCGGCCTCAGAGCGGGAGGAGGGGCTCTGGGGCCGTGTACAGGGGCAGCAGAGGGAGGTGTGGAGCCCCGTGGGGTGACTGCTGTCTCCTCCCCGCGGGTCCTTTCTGCCGGCGACCCCTGCAGCGCTCTGTCCACGGGCCTATGGACAGGCCTATGGACCCCTATGAGGGCTTACATACAGACCGACACTGCTCACACAGGTAGGTGCAGGGCCTGGCTACCTCGTCCCTCTGCCTTCTTGCAATCCACTTAACCACACTCAAGACCCTGGGCAAGGGAGGATTCGAATCTGATCATGTTTGTGGCTTCCTCTCCTCCCCAGTGCTCCGAGGCATCTCGGATCCCTGGGACCACCTGCCCAAAACCCTCGGAGAAAGGGCCTGGAGCTGCCTGGCTAGCCGGGGGCAGGGCGGTAGCGCAGGGGTCCCAGGGGCCCCTTCCTCTGTGGACCCGCGGTTCTCCCTGCCTGGCCTGGGTCCCACATCCCAGAACCGCAGAGAGCAGCCGGGAAGTGGGAGCACTGGCCACAGAGCCGGAAAGGGAGGCACTATGGCCAGGTTGTTGGCCCCATTCCTCCCGCCAGAAGGACACAGATGTCCGCAACCTCAAAGACACAGGGGGTGCCTGGGGGGCTCCGTCGGTTAGCCTCCGACTTCGGCTCAGGTCACAATCTTGTGGTTTGTGGGTTCGAGCCCCGCTTCTGGCTCTGTACTGACCGCTCAGAGCCTGGAGCCTGCTTCCGATTCTATGTCTCCCTCTCTCTCTCTCTGCCCCTCCCCTGCTCATGCTGTCTCTCTCTGTCTCAAAAATAAATAAAACATTAAAAAAAAAAGACACAGACAATGGTAAAACGTAATAAAAATAATTAGAAATTGATGAGTTCTGAGTATGCACTACCTTTATTTGTAATATAGTGTGTTTAATGATAAGTTTGTGTCACTTAAATTTTAATGATGGCCCCGTTTAACCATCAGCTTGCAAATCCCTGAGAATGAAGCAGTGAGAGGGGTCTCTAGCCCGCTCTGCACACCCTGGGGGTGGGGGGTCTCCTGGGCCATGAGCTGGTCCAGCACCTCTGCCTGAGCAAGAAAAGCTCCCCTAGAGCGGGCAAGAGGGCGCACTGGGTGGTCACTGAGAGGGACCCCTGAAGACGCAGATCAGACCTAGGAAGACCCCAGGACAGGGGCACGTGGCCTGTCCAGAATTTAGTCCACCTTGCCCCTTGAAATAGCTACCCCGGAAGTGAGCGGGCTGAGGAGCAGAGGGGTGGGGGGCTGAGCTGTGGGGCCCCCAGCTGGGAAGCGAGGGCAGGAGTGCTCGCTGAGTCAGCACGGGGCGCACGCAGGTGGGCTCTGTCAGTCCTGTTCTCAGGAGGACGTGCCGGGGCGGGGGACCTGCAGGGTGAGCGGGTGTCCCAGCTAGGATGGGAGGACGCTTTGCAGGAGCGCAGGGGCTGGCCTTGAAACATGTGGGGGACGCTTCCTGCGACGCTCCAAGTTGTTCCCTGCGTCTGTGTTTTCAGCGGCCGCTGCTGCGCTGGCTGGTTCTGTTCCTTGATGGCACTCCCCTGGTTCACTGGGCGGCTGTGGCTTGTGCGCTTTTCTGTTTGTGGTTCCATACCTCCCGGGAGGTATCGGGGAGCGTGGCGCCCACAGGCTGTCCCTGGAGCAGAGGGGACAGGCTTCTGGCTGCCACCGGGAGACATCAACAGGACCTTTGCCAGCCAGACCCTCAGAGCAGAGCCAGGCCACGTGACCCCCCGCCTTGTCCCATGAGGTGGTTCTGGGCTCGAGGGGTGAGTACGGGCCAGCTGGGTCGGCAGCAAGCCCCGCCCACTCTGGTGTGACGGGGACCGGTCCCTGCTGCCCGGCGCTGTGGGGCACGGCTCGACCCAAGCGGTTCCGTCTCCCCTCTGTCTGAAATAATAACCCCATCTTACAAACAAGAAACTGTCCCTTTGCAGGGACACCTGGGGGGCTCAGGAGGTTAAGCGTCTGACTTGATTTCAGCTCGAGTCATGATCTCATGGTCCGCGAGATCGAGCCGCAAGGCGAGCTCTGGGAGGACAGCACAGAGCCTGCCTGGCGTGCTCTCTCCGCCCTTCTCTCTACCCCCCTCCCCTGCTTGTATGTGTTTCTCTCTCAGAATAAACATTAAAAACTTAAAAAAAAAAACCAACCACCCTTTGCAAAGCCCTCTGTCTACATTCACTCATTGGCCTGTAAGGCACGACCAGGCTACTGTCCTCACTCCACAGGTGAGACACCGAGGGAGGCCCAGAGCAGCCCGAGGACACACGCCTCCCGGGAACGTGTTGCTGAGGGGCGAGCCCTGGCCTCCGCACTGCCCCCCACGCCCCCAGCCCCACGCCCGCTCCCTGGCTCAGCGTGGGAGCCCCGGGCGCCAAGGGAAGGAGCCCTCTGATGGATGGGACTGGGAGGCAGCGCGAGGCTGAGGAGGGACAGCGGCCCACGCTGCCCACACCTGGTGCTGGAGGAAGGTCAGGACACAGAGCCCGGGCTCGGGAGCTTCTCTCCCGCTGCCTGGGAGGAGGCGCCGCCCCTGCCTCACTGCCGGCTTTACAAGTTCACGTCCGCTGGGCCAAAACAACTAAACCGTCAGTGGCCATGGCAGGGGCTCCCCAGTTGTGGACAGGGGTCACTATCCTGGGACGGCGGGGTCCCTGCTGGCCCCCAGGCTTCCTGCCTCTGCCTGGTGTTCGCTCTGGGCCCTTCCCTCCTCTGAGCCGCCCTCTCCGGCTGGGGACAAAGCCCAGCCCTGCCCCGGAGCCCAGCACGGGGTCGGCGGTGGCCAACTGGTGCGGACCCCACTGAATGGGAGTTTTATAGAAGGCAGAAACGTGAGCCCTTCTCGGGAGGGTTCCCCTCACGTTTCTCCGAGCGGGAGTTTCTGGTGCCAGGCAGAGCCGTGGGCATGTAGTACTGTGTAAATATTCATAAGGTTTGCTCTCAGTTCAGCAAATATTTCCAGAGCATGTACTGAGGTGCAGGCCGGGCTACGGGGGACCGGTACTCTGTGCTGTGTCCCAGGCACACCCGTCTCTCGGGCGACACAGGTATGAACGCACCCCCAGTGTGGCAGGTGAGTGCTGTGGGGACAAGAGACTCCTCCAGCCATGGTGGATGGGTGGTCTGGGTTCAGCATCATGAGGGTCTCCTAAGGAGGGGCCTTGAGGAGTGAACGAGCAAGGCCAGGGCCAGCATGACCAGTGCCCGGGTGACAGGGGGCACGCCATAGAAGGAGGGCACACCCTTGAGTCCAGCACAGAGCAGAGACAGGAGGTGTGGCCGGCACATGGCCAAGGGCTTCCAAGCCCAGCCCGGGGGCCAGGACTTCCTCCTGTGGACAAGGAGGCGCGGCTGCAGTTCTGAGTGTGAGGATCCTACCCGGGGACCCTTCCGTGGGGGGCACACTTGCCGGGGACACTGGCCCAGAGGCTGCCGCTGGAAGTGACGGGGATGGGAGGGCGGTCATGGCAGGAGAGGCAGGAGTGGGGAGAGAAAGGTGGATCTGAGAACATTTAAGAGATTAAGTTGTCAGGACTCGGCGGTGACCCGGGTGGAGGAGCAGGCCTGACTCCCGCCTCCTCCCTTGGCGGGCCAGGGGGTGACGGCGGCCCTGGGGACGGGAAGGTTGAGGGAGGGAGACACCGCATGTGCACACTGGTACTCATCTCAGCCAGCCAGGAGGAGACGGAAGTGACAAAGTCCAGGCCCCTGCTGACAGAGGCCGTCAGCGCCCCCGGGGATGGTGGGGAGACCTCCGAGGGACAGGGTGGGCGCAGGAGAGCATGGAGCCCCCCACTCCAGTTCTCAAGGGAGCATCTATAGGCTTTCGGCCCTGGGCGCCGGGCTCTCAGCACCGCGTGCGCCGCAGCCCGCACCCCCTCTTCACCAGTACGCATGAGCGGGGTTCGCTCTCCCACGCCGGCAGCATCAGGCTGGGGCGATGGGTGCTGGGGCCGCCCGTCAGGCTCACCGTCTGCGGACCGTCAGGAGAGGCCCAGGAAGCACACGATGCGGGGAGGCGCACAGGTGTTTCTGAATGCAAACGGTGTGTCCTGGCGCGGACTGCAGTTAGTGCCACGGCCCGACTGGAAGGCGTCGCTCACGCCCGGAGGGGAAGAGCGCAGGCCAGAGCTTCCTTCTCTGGGGACCCGCTGGGGGCAGAGGCTGCAGGCCGCCGCCGCCTGGGCTCCTGCCGGAGGGCTGACGCCGAGGGCCCCTCACAGCCTTCCAGTGGCCCGAGGACGGTCCACCACCAGGTCCTTCAGCGTCCGCATCGGACAAGGCACCTGCGCGCACCGACTCGGCCTGGTGGTGGAGAGAATCTTACAGCGTACAGCAGGCGGGATTCTTGTCCATCTCTTTTTTTACCTATATTATTTTATTTTGAGAGACAGAGAAAGAAAGCAGGGGAGGGACAGAGAGAGAATTCCCAGCAGGCTCCCCGCTGTCAGCAAAGCGTCTGATGTGGGGTTCGAACCGTGAGATCATGACCTGAGCTGAAATCAAGAGTTGGATGCTTTAACCGACTGAGCCCAGGGGCCGTTTTACGCATTTTAGTGCCTTGGCCTAAGCGACACCACTACTTCCAGTAACGTAAGACCTGCCCTTCTGAGTTTCTATCCGTCCATCCATCCATCCATCCATCCGCTCGGCTCGGTGGATGTTTTCCGGTACCTGCTACGAGTCCCAAGAAACTCTCCCAGACAGGGAGACCCAAGAGCTTTCCAGCTAACTTTTTAAAGTTGATGGTTGCAATTTTCTGGGTTTTAAATTTCAGTTTCAGGCACTTTTCCTAAAACAGCGGCATCCACTGCCGGGAGCTCCCTCTCGGCTGCTGTCGGGCTGGGCCCGACACGGGAACGTTACAGGGCCTGTGGCTTTGCAGGCAGGACTTCCGCTTTCTGGGCCGGTCCCCAATGTCAGTAAGATGTGGGGGCCCCCTCCGGCGTGGTATGAGCGGCGTTGGGAGGGAAGGTGGCTCAGCATGTGAACTCTGCGTCCCCCCGCACCCCCCCTCAACCCCACCATTTACCACCATGTACTCAGGCCCCCGAGTGAGAGGTCATCCGATGGACCCCAGGCGCCCGCGGAGGCCTGGCGCACAGCCCCACAGACGGACAGTGGCGGTGGTTGTTCTCATGGTGACACTGCTGAGCTCCTGGCAGGGGCAGGACCCCCGAGCCGGTCCAGGAGGGGTCTCTGAGCCGGGAGGGGAGCCCAGGTGACATGCCGGAGGCTGGGAGCTCTCTCTTGTTTGGGGCCGCACACCCCACCTCTTTTCTGTGCAGTGCTGAGTCAGAGTCTAAAGCTGTCAGATCCTGTGGGGGGTGTGGTCCCTCCTACCCTCCTGGGGATGCCATGGGGACACAGGGCCTCCAGTGGGTGCTTCTCCAACCCCCATCGTGTGCGCGTGCGTGTGTGCGCGCGTGTGCGTGAGCGCACGGGAAGGAGGAGAAATCTTAAACTGTTCAGGTGTCTGGGAAGAAAACAAAGGAACAAAGGACGAAGCCCTCCTAGTGGGATGTCTTGGGGTCAAGCCCTCTTTCTGGGAAGATTTTCATTCCCTGCTCAGCGCAGGGACTGCCCAGCGTTCTGAGGGGGCAGAGCTGAGGCAGGTAACAGGAAGCTGGTCAGAGCCCGGCTCCGTCAGGACCAGCCCATTGGGCTGTGGCCACTCAGTGAGGGTCCCACACGGTCACGTCCACGGCCATGCTCTGGCCCCCTGGCTGCTCTCCCAGGAAAAGCCCTGCGGCTGTGTGAGGGATGCCCGGGGCTCCGTGTCCCCTCCCGGTCGCCCCCTTGCTCCCACTGCAGAAGTGGCCTCTGTTTCTGTGTGTTCCTGCCTCAGCCCTTGGCTCCGTGCTGCCCGTGGCCGCGGGTGGTGCTGGGCACCCGGGGGGGGGGGGGCGGCTCTGGGAGGAGGGCCCGTCCCGTCCTCACCCCGCAGAGACTGGCTCCAACAAGAGATCCTCACGGTTCTGGAAGCTGCGGCAGGGAGCGGGTCTGCCCCCTCTTACCGGGGTCATGGCCCGGCACCGGGTCTCCACCGGGCGCCCACATGCGCCCCCAGGGGGTCCGTCTCTTCCGTTCGGGGCCGGGGCTCCTCTGAGCACGCCAGCTGCAACTGCTCTGCACACTCACGTGCGCGACGTGGGGGTGTCCACGCTTGTGAGGCCCCTTGGCCAACAGCCCAAAGATGGACCAGAGCTGGGCCGCCTGGGAGGTTCAGTCGCTCAGGCCTCTAACTTCAGCTCCGGCTCAGGTCATGATCTCAACATTCCCGGTTCCCGAGTTCGAGCCCCGTGTCAGGCTCTGTGCTGACAGCTTAGGGCCTGGAGCTGCTTCCGATTCTGTGTCTCCCTCTCTCTCTGCCCCTCCCCACTTCTGCTCTGTCTCTCTCTCTCTCTCTCTCAAAAATAATAAATGTCAAAAAATTAAAAAGAAAAAGATGGACCAGAGCTTTTCTCTACCCCAGGTGGACGGCCTTGGAATGGTTCATAAGCCTCCTCGGGAGGCCCGTGGGATTGAGCCCACAGCAGGGGCCAGCTCCATGCCTCAGCCCTGCCTTCCCTTTCCCTCCTGGACCACTTCACGGACAGACCACCTACCAGCCACGAGCTCTGCTCTTGGGGGAACTCAGGACTGTCTAGGGAGCACACAGCAGGACCCTGACCCGGGGTGGGGATCATGGAGGGCCTTCTCAAAACAGTGACGTTTTAGCTGCGCCCTGAAGCAGGAGTGGCAATTGTCTAGGCAAAGAGGTATTCTAAGTGAGGAAAGGCAGCATGTGCAAAGGCCCCAGGCAGCAAGGTGTTTGGGAGGAGCTCTGGCAGAGAGTGGGATGTAAAGGGGGCAGATGTGGACGTCCACGGGGGCCATCTTTGTAAGTCACACCAAGGGTGACCCACGTCACGGTTTGGAGCACGTGACTACTTTACAAAGAGTCTGCTGGCCATTCAGTGCAGAATAGATCTGGCTTGGCACCAGTGGAGATCAGTTAGGTGATCGTTGGCTGGGAAGGCTGGGAACAAGGGTGGAGGTGAGGAACACCCCAGAACTCTGCTTGGTGTGGAATCAGTGTCCATTCTGTGTGAATTACAAGGCCGATCGTATTTAGCTGTGCAGCTGCTCTGGGTGACTCAGGAACCCACCAGCCCCGAATCCCCTCCACAGGCCTCTAGCTCCTTTTCTTCTGTCCCTTTATTCCTTAGGTCGGTCTGGGGACCTTCCCAGCACTCATGTTCCGTGGCATTTTCCCAGCCCCGGCCAGCTGTGTAGGAGCTGCCTCCCAATGGACAAGCTCAGAGGAGATGCTGCCTGTCAGCACCACGCGGGAGCCGCCCTGGTGCCCTGGTGCCCTGGTCGTGCTCCGTGGTGGCCGGCCGGGTGCGGGCTGCACGATACCCGCCCCCCTGGAGTCTTAGACCCTCACACAAGTCAACCCCTGGGGTCTCCATTACTTCACCTGTGAAAGAGGGACCTTCCTGCCTCCCAAGAAGGTGAGGAAGTTCTCCAAGAGGGAAGCAGGGGCCAGTGGTGGGCCCGGAGGTGGGCCTGGCACGGAGGGGGCGCGGCATGGCGGAGGGCAGCTCCCTCTTCCCACACTGCCCCGGGGCTCCGCTCCTGTCTGGGGTGCCGGCCATTCCTCGCCCCCACACCAGTTTGCTCCAACGTCGGGGGACCCTGGGCACCCAGGGGTGGCTTCCGGGGACCCTCCTGCAGGCCCAGCTCCACCAGTGTGGAGGGGCTGGGCTGCTTGGCCCAAGACATGTCCTCCGGGCCATGGGCAGGCTGTGGGGGGCCCTGCAGAAGAGGACACACACCTGAGCCAGAGCTGGGCTGGGAGCCGCTGGGAGAGTGCGTCCGCAGGATGGAGACCTGGCCACCAGGAAGCTCACCTTCCGATGGCCAGAGGCACCCTGAACCCATGGACAGGCCCCTCTGACCGCCGCCCTCATCCCCAGCAGGGGGGCATCCGCTGGAGGCCTCACCCCACGGGGGAGGGGCCGCTCGCTGCCCCTTTAAGTGAGGGGCTGCCTCTGAGTGGAGCCCTGCTTGGAAGAAATTTGCTGCATTTTGCCGCAGTGTCTGGCTCGTAGGTCCAAGTGCTCCCCGCGGTCTTCCTCCCTCCCCCCTCCCGCCCCTCCCCTCCTCTCTCCCTCTCTCACACCCCCTCCTTACTCTGCCGTGTTTTCTCGGCTCAGCTCGCACTAGTATTTGGGTCTGTGAAGTCACCGCTTCCTTCCGTGAATGCCATTTAAAGCTGGCCGTAATGAAAAGCACCCGCTTTGCACTCCCTGGGCCCCAGCAGCACCACGGAGACACGAATCCCTTTGTTGCGAATAATTAATTTGGTTCCATATTGCATAACATCCTAAAAAGCTTTCCGGGGCAAATTTCCGCCGGCTGGACACGGCGACCTCATCAATTCCGCATCGCCCAGGCTCCACCGTGTTGCGGTTTCATTAAAAATTTAATTTGTGGCTTAAATCTGCAGCGTTCCCTGGAAAAGGGTGGGGGGCCAGAGCAGGCCAGGGGGAGGGGGAATCCCCAAGCCCCAGGGGAGGGAGGGGGCCTTCCCAGGGCGGGAACCGGAGGCTGTCTCCTATTGGCTGCCTGCCGCTGCCTGGGCCTCCGCCCCTGAGTCGGGAGGGGACGACCGGCCATTCATAGAAAATGTTTCCCCCGAGCCAGCGTCGGGGAGGCCCGCGGGCGAGCCAGGCCCCAGCGTCGGGGGGGGGGGGGGGGGGGGGGGGGCGGCCGGGGAGGCTTTCGGGGAGACCCCAGGCCCCGCACCCCTCCGGGTCAAGGTCACGGCCGCCCCCCAGCTCTGCACGCCTGGCTGGGCGGCCTCCTGCACGTGGGCGGCCCTCTCTGAGCTCAGGGTACCCCATCCCCCCCAAAGTCCCAGCGATGCTTCCCTGCCCGGCCACCGTGGCCCCCACGTGGGCGCGGGGCAGCTGTCCACGAGACCCCTGCTGGGAGCTGCTGGTGCCTGAGAGCCCCCACCCCAGTTGTTCTGTTTCTCCATCCTGAGTTCACAGACCCCTCCCAGAGGCTTCTTTCCCGGCAGGGTTGGGGGAGGGGGGTCGTTTCTCGCCTCCTTCCGGGGGAGGGGGCGGGCTGTGCCCCCGCACTTCCCCAAGGCCTGTGGTTGCGGACGGCTGAGATCTGTGCGTTCCTGGCCATCTTCTGACATTGTTCCAGAGTGATTAAGTTAAGCCTCCTGGGGCCGCTGGAGAGAGAGGACAAATCGCTTTGTAACATTGATTTGCTGCCTTAGCATTTACAGCTCGCCAGGGGTGCGCCCGGGTCAGAGGCTCTTCCTCCAGCGGGGTGCCCTCCCCTCCCCGCCCACACGGGTCACAGGCGGCCGCCCACAACAGCAGCCCACCTGTCCTTGACCACTCTGGTGGACACACAGCGGGTCCCCCGTGTTCCCGGCAGGCCAGAGGGCCCCTCAGAGCCCAGCCTGCAGAGTGACTAGCCCCAAACACACCTGGAGGGGCATTCCCCCTCCCCCGGGAGCTGTGAGCACCACAGAGGGCAGAGCTGGGGTCTAAAGATCCCAGATTCACAGGCTCCCAAGGAAGAGGGCAGAGCCAGCGGGGCCCAGGGTCTCCTGCCCCGGTAAATGTTGGGGGTGGGAGGGCACTTTGTGCCACCTGGGGCACCTTCCTCCATTCCTGGGGAAGTCTGGCGGCCATTCAGGGAAGGAGGGTGCGTTGGACAACGGAGTCTGTCCAGACAGAAGAGTGTGGCCTGTGTCTCCACCTGGGACAGAAGAGCACAGGCGGTTCTTTCCTGGCAGAGGCCAGAGGTGCGTTTCAGAGTGCGTGGTCTTGTAACGGAGACGCCCCGGCCTGGCAGCAACCCCGGAGACGGAGGTGGAGATGGGCTCAGGCCCGCGGGCGCTACCCAGGTGCTCCCTGAGTGCTGGCGGGGTGCTCCTGCTGGACACTGCCGGGCAGGGTAAGGGTCAGGGAGCTCCGGCCGAGGGACCTCGGACAGGTGGCCTCACCTCTCGGGCTACGTTCGGGGCCAAAGGAGATCAGTCCCACGGAGCTGTGAGAGGGGTGCTGGCCGGCGGAGGTGCTCAGTGAATGCTGGTGGGGATCACGTACCGTCTTTCCCTCCCTCAGGTTTTCCGGTACCAGTGATGGTGCCAGGGGCGGCGCTGGAGTCGGGCTCCTTAGTGCCATGCCAGGGAGAAGGAAGGGAAGTAACGTGGGGGGCTGGACCCTTGCACATCACCCCCTCTTTACTTTATTTTTTTTAACTTTTATTTGTGTGTGAGAGACACAAAGAGACAAAGCATGAATGGGGGAGGGGCAGAGAGAGGGGGAGACACAGAATCCGAAGCAGGCACCAGGCTCTGAGCTGGCGGCACAGAGCCTGACGCGGGGCTCGAACCCACGGACTGCGAGATCATGATCTGAGCCGAAGTCGGACGCTTAACCGACTGAGCCCCCCAGGTGCCCCACCCCCTCTTTACTTTAAGTTTAATTAATTTTTAAATTTGTGGTAAATCGTACACAAAATTTACCTGCACGGCGGTCAGCACCGTCTTCTTCTAGACCTCTCCTCTTCTTGCCAAACTGGAGTACTGTCGCAGTGAACACGCCCCCTCCAGCCCCGGG